>JAQQSW010000164.1:22753-79187 GCA_028646575.1 Pseudocheirus occidentalis
GGGTGGGGGGACAGGTGCAGGAAGCATTCATCTCAGTAAAGGGACAGGGACAGGATAGAGAACAAAACAAGGGGGGGGTGCAGGATAGGAAGGAGGGACATACAATTAACCTCTCACAATTTGCCCACCATGGAGATGTTCTGTGTAATTACACAGGTGCAGCCTGTATTGAATTGCTGCTCTTCCCAGTGAGAGGGGGTTACAGGGGAGGAATTGCAAGAATCTAGTATTTAAAGCTATTCAATCAAATGCAACTGGGAAATAATACATACAGGGACGGGGGCAGGGAGGAGCTCCCTGCCCTGCTAGAAAGCTAGAGAGGTGTTGGAGGAGGGCATAAAAGGGAACAGATTGTGGGAGGCGTCTTACAGCGGGATCAATGTTCTGGGCTGGGAGGTAGGGACAAAAAGGGGAGAAAATGTGTTACTCAAAACCTTGTGGAAATGAATGGTGTAACCAAGAAAATAAATTAAAATTAAAAAAAAACTATCTCTCCTGCATCTATTTTCCAGGTTAGTGGTTTTCCAGTGAGATATTCCACATTATCTTCTATTTTTCCATTTGTTAGATCTGTTTTATAGTATCTTGATTTCTCATAAAGTCATTAGCTCCCATTTGCTCTATCTGATTCTGAAGGAATTATCTTCTTCAGTGAGCTTTTCAAATTATTTTTCCCTCTGGCAAATTTGGCTTTTTAAGGCATTCTTCTCCTCATTGCCTTTTTGGGCCTCTTTTGACACTTGAAGTAGTCAATTTTTAAGGTGTTGTTTTCTTCAGTCTGGTTGTTGACTGTCTTTTCATGATTTCTTTGCATCATTCTCATTTCACTTCCCCATTTTTACCCCAGGATTTCCACTGAAGACGGTGATCTATATTCAGGAAAGTTAAGGCAAGAGCAAATACCCTCTGAATGGTCACTTGGTCCCCGTACAATCTGCAGCCAAAGAGCTCTGAAGCAGCCACATGGAGGCAGCTGCATGGCTATGAGTAGAACCTCCACAGCTTCACAGTTTGGGGCCAGAAACCTGACTATGCTCCATTCCCCCTCTCCCCCCCCATTCCAACAGAGTTCTTTACTAACCTTTTACTTTGTCTTTGGCATTTTGGGGTTGATATTTCTGGAAACCACCAGAGGTAATGGTGATCCACTCTCTTGATGGCTGCTCCAGCCACTGCTGTTTGGTACTGCCTTGTGGCTAAAACCATGGGTTCATGTGGGGCTGGGCTTTGCACCCTGAAAGCTGCATACACACCTCTTGTCTGCCTTCTGGGCTGCCTTCAGAGGGATATTTGTTTCTCTCTGTTATTTTGTGGGTTCTGTAGCTCTAAAATTTGTTTAGATTCATATTTTATAGGTATTTTTAGGTGGTTATGGGAGGAGCTCAAGGAGTTTTCCTGCTTCTATGCCACCATCTTGGCTCCATCTCTGATCTATAACTCTTTTATATATGGGGGGGCATTATCTTGTTGCATTCTAAATTTGACTGTGAACCCTGTAAGAGTAGAAACTTTTAGCTTTCTTTGCATTCTCTTTGCTTAATACAATATGTGATATATAAAGCCTTTCAACAAATATTCTTTTGTGGCTATAATACATCAATTTTTTCTTGAGGGGCAGCTAATTTTACTTGCTTATGCATTTGGATGCAATCACACAGGGATTGTTCAATAAGCATTTTTATGAAAATTCGACCATGTTCATAGAATTTGCAACATTGCTTATTAAACTTCTTGTGACAGTTATCAGTGTGCTTCCAGGAAAGCATTATAATTCTGTTTAGATTAATGCCACAAAATCTTATTTCTTTTAGAGTGCACAGTTGTTAGGTTTATTTAATAAATGTTCTTTGTTTGATTGATTGATTAATTGGTTTATCCTCAAAAATAATATTATATCAATTTCAAATGTAGCTATTATATTCTCATAGTCTAAAACTACTTTACTTTCCTTCACACATCCGTCATTAAATATACCACTAGATGAGAGGTTTTTCTGGAGTAAAATTTTTCGTTGCCGAACAATATTGAAAGTGTTTCTCTGAACTCAATTCAGATTACAGCTAAAATTGAATTCGAAGAAATAGGTGAAAAAAGTCTACCTTTTGATATCAACATCTTGAATTGGAAATAAGTTTTAAGAAGTGTCACTTTTATTCCCTTTTTAAAAGGCACTTGACAAATTTCTTTAATTAAATATAGGCCAATTAAATATGACATGATACTCTAATATGTTACCTTTCTTTTGAAAGCTGATACTAATCAGATTTTAACTAGGAACACTTCAATTAAAAGATCCTCTTGGAATGAATATTATTAAGTGTTCACATTTATAAACGAATTTAAGGTTTATCAAGATTTGTTCTTATGACAATTCTCATAAGTTATTTAATGCAGCTTTTATATACCATTTTGAATATGAGGAGCATGAGTCTTATAAAGCTTTAGTAGCTGGAAGTGAATAACAGAGATAGAGACACCTATATGGCACAGTGAAAAGAGGTGGAATTGGTCCAGAAGAAGTTCAAAGACAGCCCCAGTTCATTCTTAGCTGTGTCACCCTGGGCTGAGTTATTTAATCTCTATCTACCCTTGTTTCCTCATCTGGAAGAAAAAGATTACATCTTTCTTTTTAAAAAAAATTACATTACATCTACTCCTAGAGCTCTTGTAATGATAACAGGAGGAAATATTATAAAGTCCTTTACATGCCTCAAAGCACTACACAAATCATTATTTTCATTATTGTTGTTGGTATTTGAACTAGACACCTGCCTCCCAAGTTTATGGCTTATGATTTTCCCACTAAATCATTCATTCTTTCATAAAGGTTGATCATGTAAAGAAGAAATTGATCTGTCTATCTATCCATTCTACCTATTTATCTATCTATCTATCTACCTATCTATCTATCTATCTATCTAGTACACATATATGTATAAAATTATATGTGCATATGTATATACATACATATATATGTATGTATGTATAATAATACAAGCATATGTTATATATTTATATATAGCTAGATAGGTAGGCATAGATATATGGATATATCTATATCTAAGTACATATAGATATAGATATCTGACAAATTATAAAATTGCTCTGACTAGTAATATTCCTACTAAATTATAAAAGCTCACAATTTTTCAATAAATAGATATCACTACTACTGGTGTTTAAGGCTATGTCAAGACCAGAGTAGATACTGCTGAGCAAGTGTTTAGCTCACTTCCATTTTACTGTTATGTAATTTTTCAGTAGTGTCTAACTCTTTCTGACTCCCTTTGTGGTTTTGTGGCCAAGGATACAAGACTTTTCTTCTCCAGATCATTTTATAAATGTGGAAAATGAGACAAACAGGGTTAAATGACTGACCCAGGGTCACTCAACTGGCCAGATTTGAACCCATGAAGATGATTCCAACTGACTTAATGCCCAGAAGTCTATTCACTGGAACTTTTAGCTAAACTCTGCTTTCATATACTTCACCTGATAAGAGAAGGTGTTCTGTAGTATTTGTCTAGTTCAATGGTCCCTGATATAAAATCTCTGAAAGCTAGTTCTCACTGCCCATTTGTGGTTATCTTGCTTTAATTTGGTTTAATTACGTCTTTGGATTGTCCAGTTAAATCACTAGCTCAGAGAGGTGGATCCAAGATGGCAGAGTAAAGGTAAGGACGCACCTAGGCTCTCCCTCAAATACCTTTTAAAATGACTCTAAACAAAGTCTAGACCACCAGAACCCACAAAAAGAAGGAGTGAAACAGATTTACAGCCCAAGATAACTTAGAAGGTTGTCAGGAAACGTCTGTTGCACCAGGGAAAGAGAGAAGCACAGTCCAGGTCAGGCCATGCCAGCATAGATTAGAACCCAGCTGATCAAGAGGCCTCTGGAGCAACTGGATTAGTGGCAGTAGGAAGATTTTCAGACCTCTCAGACCAAAGATGCCAAAGACAACTTGGAACGTTGGCGGGAAATGTCTGCATAGTTGAGCACAGGACCAGATATCCCAGGCCCAGCCCCACAAATTAGAAGTAAACCTTGGGAGTGAATGAATCAGAAGTGGCAGTGGCTATTTCCAGAGGTCTCAGTTCACAAAAATAGAGGTGAAAATGGTCAGAAAATTTGTCTTTTTTACTAGCAGTGGGTCAGGACTCTATTGTTTTGCCTACACTCAGATCCAGATCCCAGTCCTGGGTAGTAGTCCCAGGGTGAGGAGGAGCAACAGACAAATAGAGCTTGTGACCACAGTTAAGTTAAGGTAGAACTCTTTTCAGTGCACAAGGGCAGGAAGAAGTGATTGTGGGTGCTTACAGAGCAAAGCACAGGCCAGAAGAGTCGTAATCATATCTCCTTACATTACAATACCTTGGAAGAACTGAAAACTTAAAGTTCCTTAGAAAAATCTCTGAAAAGAGCTAGATAATACCCCTGAAATTTCGGAGTGTGTGCTGTCCATAATTTTTAACAAGCAGTTAAAAGTTAAATAATAGACTAGGAAAAAGTCTAAAAACCTCAAGGGATGGAAAAAAACTCTGCTAATAGAAAATTATTATGGTGACAAGGAAGATCAAAACATACTCAAAAGAAGATAGCAAAATCAAAGCACCCTACCTCCAAATCCTCTAAGAAAAATATGAGTTGGTTTGAGACCATGAAAGAACTCCAAAAGGATTTTGAAAAATAAGTAAGAGTGGTAGGTGAAAAATCCAGAAGAGAAATGTAAGTGACACAAAGAAATTGATGAGGAAAGAGTAAACATCTTGGTAAGGGAGACAAAAAAGTACTAAAG
This sequence comes from Pseudocheirus occidentalis, assembly GCA_028646575.1. Classification (NCBI taxonomy): domain Eukaryota; kingdom Metazoa; phylum Chordata; class Mammalia; order Diprotodontia; family Pseudocheiridae; genus Pseudocheirus; species Pseudocheirus occidentalis. Next base: position 27,550 of record JAQQSW010000164.1, read on the forward strand.
AAAAAAACACCTTAAAAATTAGAGTAGGCCAAATGACAGAAGTCCAAAAAGCTAATGAGGAGAAGAATACCTTAAAAAACAGAATTGGCCAAATGGGAAAGGAAGTCCAAACATTCATTGAAGAAAATAATTCCTTAAAAGATTAGAATGAAGCAAATGAAAGCTAATGACTTTAGTTATCAAGGGCATACTTTCCCAACTTTCACTGGTTTTGTTGAGCTATTTTGAGTGAGAGTCCTGGGAATCCATAAGTTTTATGTTCTTCCCAGGTGGTATGATCTATGGAATGATGTGTTTACTACTCTCCTGGCCTATGTTCTGGTCTGTGTGTGATCACAAGCACTCTTTTCTAACCTGCAACTATGAGGAAAATTATATCTTCACTGTTGCCACAAGTTCTTTCATTCCAGTATTCCTCCTCACCCCAAGACTTCCACCCAGGACTGAGACCCAGATTCAAGTAAGGGAAAAACAACAGAGTCCTGCCTCAGGGCCAGCAAAGTGATTATTGTAATCTTCTGTCCAGTTGTTCTATCCCCTTACTGTCTGTGGGCTGAAAGATAAAGAAGTGATTGCTACCACTGTTACCACTGCTGCTGCCTATGCTGATTCAGTCACTACCAAGACCTCCTAATAGACTTCTGGGGCCAGGACTAGGCAGTGGCTTTGAGTCATCTGTGCTCCTCACTCACCAAGGTCTGACAGTCCTTTCCTACAGATTTTAATGTTGTCTTTGGCATTACTTGTTTAAGGAATTTGGAAAGCCCCACAGTTGCCAGTGATTCAGTACTCTGAGTCTTACTCCATGATTGCAGGGTCCCAGTCTGTGCTGGTACAGGCTGTTCTGGACTGTGCTTCTCTCTCAGCCTGGGAGTAACAATCCTACAATGCCCATCTCCTTCCTTCCCACCCCTCCACTTTAGTATGTTTTTATGCCTCCTCTCATGGCATAATTTATCATCTTCTACCTCTACTTTTCCTTTTCTCCCATTACATTCCCTTTCTTCCCCTTAATAGTTTTTTTTGAGATCTTCAGATTTGTCCAATTATATCCACAGTCTCTTTCTGTGTACATCCCTTTTAAGTGACATAATACTAATACAAATTTTAATATTGACAGGTATCTTCTCATAAAGGAATGGAAATAGTTTGCTCTTATTTAGTCCCAAGTTATTTGCATGTGTGAGCATCTATGTGTGTATGCATGAGTGTATGTTTTCCTTGTTTACCTTTTTATGTCTTTCTTCTATCTTGTAAGTGGAGATTGAATTTTCCATTGAGGTCAGGCTTTTTCATAAGGAAAGTCTGGAAGTCCTTTATTTCATTAAATGAACATCTCTTTGCCTGAAAGAATATGGTCAGTCTTGCTGGGTGGTTGATTCTTGGTTGCAGTCCTAGCTCTTTTGCTTTACAAAATATCACATTCCATTCCCTCCAGTCGTTTAACGTAGCAGCTGCCAAATCCTGTGTAATCCTGACTGTAGTTCCATGGTATTTGAATTGTTTCTTTTTTGGCTGCATTCAGTATTTTCTCCTTCACTTTGCAACTCTGGAGTTTGGCTACTATATTTCTTTGAGTTTTCAATTTGGCATCTCTTTCAGGAGGAGATATGTGGATTCTTTCAATAAGCATTTTTTCTTCTGATTCTAGGACCTCAGGACAGTTTTCTTTGACAATCTCTTCAAAGATGTTGTCCAGGCTGGTTTTTTCATCATGCCTTTCTGGTAGGCTCATAATTCTTAGGTTATCTCTCCTAGAACTGTTTGCCAGGTCAGTTGTATTTCATGTGAGATATTTTGCACTTTCCTCTAATTTTCAATCTTTATGTTTTGTTTGACTAATTCTTGTTGTATCGTAGAGTCCTTAGCTTCAATTTATCTGATTCTAATTTTTAGAGAATTATTTTCCTCAGCTAGTTTTTGGAGTTCCTTTTCCATATGTTCATTTTTCATTTTTAGGGAGTTATTTTCACCAGTTATATTTTGGATTTCCTGTCTTAGTTCTCCAATTTTGCTTTTCAAAGCTTTGTTTTCTTCAGTGAGAGTTTTTTCCAATATGTTCACTAAGTCTCTAATTTCATTTTTAAAATCTATTTTGAGATCCTCCAAGGAGGCTCTTTGGGCATGGGACCAATTTACATGTACTTCTGTGGCTTCCAGTGTGGATATAGGGTCCCTGCTGCCTTCTGAATTTGTTTGTTCTTGCTCACTATAAAAAGAGTTGATGGTCCTAGCCTTTGCAATTTCCTTCTTCCCCACTGTAAGTGTCTGTGTCCTGGATTTTTAGAGTGGATATATGCTTCTGGGGTGCTGGAGTATTGAGCTTCTCAGGCTTGGAGGTAGTGGTTTGGTAGCTGTAAGCTCTGAGTGTGTAGCTTGTGGCCAAGACCAGGACTCTCAATAATTCCCCTGAATTACACTGAGGCTTACAGTTGCACTGGCTCCTTCAGGTTTCTGTGTCTGTGTCTCTGGGCTACAGCTCAGGCAGGCTCAGAGAAGGCTACAGCTGAAGGCCCAGAGGCAGGGCTGCTGTTTGGTGCTTGGCCCGGTGATACTAAAGCACACTTGGGTTTTTCTTGTTAGGACTTGCTAACTCCACCCTCCTGAGCTTAGACTCTGCACTGTCTTCTTTCCTCTTTCCTCAGCCATGCACAAGCCTCAGGCTGTTTCCACCAAATTCAAGATTTACTCTGGGTGGGACTTTTAACTCTACTTTTCTGGGTCAGGGAGGGGGCATCAGAGTAACTAAAATTTATTCCTCCATCTTGGCTTCTGGAAGTATGGGTGTATAATTTTGAACATTCAGGTTTCCCCAGGGGAAGCTGTTAATCCTGCTGTAGGCCCCGAGTTTTTGCATACAAGGTTTGATGATCCTCTGTCCTGAAGTGAAATGGCCAGGCTGGGTGAGTCTGCTGGCTGGCTGTGGTTTCTTCTCTGTCTGCTTTACTCTGCTCTCAGCTCCACACTGGTGCAGCAACCTTGTGCTCAGGGTTCTCCTTACCCAGAGCTGAGTAGGCACATTCCTGGGCTGGGAATCTGTCCCACTTAGTCTCACAATGGGTTCTGTCACTCTTAAATTTGCTCAGATTCATTTTTCAGTCTTTAGCAACAGAATTCCACTGATCTTTTTCTTAGCCTTTTTTTTTCCTGGTATGATAGGTGGGGAGATTGCCCAAAGTATTGCTGATCTCTCCTGTAGATTCTTGCTGCAGCTTTTCCTGACTGCCCTGGGGCCAGCCCATGGTTTCAGGCTGGGATGGCCTCGGCTCCCAGCCTGTTGTGATGAGCCCCTCCTGCTAAACTGCCTTCAGTAAGAGATGTGTTTACAGTATTTTTGTGGGTTTGGGAGGCCTAAGATTTGTTTAGAGTCATATTTTCTGGATATTTAAGGTGGTTGTGTGGGAGCTGTGATGCTTTGCTGCTTCTATGCCACCATTTTGGCTCCACCACTGTAAGTCAGGATAACTGTTACAACTTCATTTACTGTCATTGAATTTGACTTAGGGAACGAATGATGTAAACTCTAAACTGGGTATCATGCCACACAGGAGAGTAGGGGGCATGGGGATTAGAGGCAGGATGATGGAGGGGAGGGTGGGGCCTAGGGGAGGGTTGCTGGTAGCACACACTTCAGTAAAGGGACATTAATGGGGCAGAGAACAGAACAAGAGGGGGGTGGGATAGGAAGGAGGGACATATGATCAGACTGTCACAATATGTGCTCTGTGAAGATGTCCTGTGTAATTATACATGCACAGCCTGTATTGAATTGCTTGTCCTTCCAGTGGGGGTGGGTGACAAGGAAGGAATCAAAAGAATCTAGAATTTATTCTCTGCAATACATGCAACTAGGAGTTAAGATGTACATGGACTGGAGTAGGGAGACCCTCCTTGCCCTACCAGAGAGTTAGAGGGATGCTTGAGGAGGGCACAAGAGAGAACAGATTGGGCGAGGGCCTATACAATGGGATCTCTGTTTGGGTTTTCAGGGTAGGGTAAAGATGGGCAGAAAATTTGTATCTCAAAAATCTCATGGAAATGAATGATGTAAACAAGAAAAGAAATAAAAAAATATATTAAAATAAGAAAAATAAAAAAAATAAGCTTTTGCTGAAAAATAATACATTCTACTCCATCCTTTTACCTTTACCTTGTGCATATCCCCTTGTTTCAAATATATTTCTTGTAAACAGCAAATTGTAGAATTATGGTTTTAATTCATTCTGCTATCTTCCTCTGTTTTATTGGAGAGTTAATCCCATTCATATTCATAGTTATGATTACTATCTGTGACATTCCCTCCATCTTTTTCCCTCCCCTGTTTATATCTTTGTATCTTCCATTCCCCTTCCCCTCCTTAATATTTTTCCTTTTACCACCACTTCCCTCAGTATTTCCTCCCTGTGCCCCCCACTTTACCTACCCTTTCCCTTTTCTGACACTCCTTTCCCTCCCTTCTGACAAACCTCTTCCTCCCCCCCATCCCTACTACTTCCAGTGGGCACAGTAATTTTTTAATTTTTAATAGAGTATTTTATTCTCTACTTGAACCCAAACTAATGCTAATAAATTCCATACAGTGCTCCTTTCCCTCCATCTTCCCTCTATTGTTACAAGTTTTTGTGTCTTATCATGTTAGAATCTGCACATAACCGTATATTTTGTTCCATCTTTAAATCAGAGCCAATAAGAGTAACAATCATATGCTCATCTCCTTTCTTCCCTCCCCTCCACTTTAGTATGTTTTTATTCCACTTCTTGTTGCATAATTTACCATTTTCTGCCTCATCCTTTCCTTTTCTCCCATTACAATCCCTTTCTTCCCCTTAATTTTTTTTTAAATCTTCAAATTGGTTCACTTTTACCCACACCCTCTATCTATGCATATCCTTTTAAATATCACAACACTTATTCCAATTTCAGTATTGACTGGTATCCACTTCAAATATAGGGATGTAATCAGTTTTCCCTTATTGAGTCCCAAGTTGTGTGCATGTGTGAGAATCTGTGTGTATGTGTATGTGTATGTGTGACTGTGTTTTCTTTGTTTACTTTTTTATGTCTTTCTTCAGTCTTGTAAGTGGAGATTGAATTTTCCATTCAGCTCTGGCTTTTTCATCAGGAAAGTCTGGAAGTCTTTTATTTCATTAAATTACCATCTTGATTCCTGACAGTATATGCTCTGTCTTGCCAGTAATTGATCCTTGGTTGCAGTCCTAGATCTTTTGCTTTACAAAATATCGAATTCCTATCCCTCTGGTCTTTTAATGTACCAGTTGCGAAGTCCTGTGTGATTCTGACTGTAGTTCCACAATATTTGAATTGTTTCTTTTTGGCTGTATTCAGTATTTTCTCCTTGACCTTGTAGCTCTGGAATTTGGTTACTATATTTCTTTGAGTTTTCAGTTTGGGATCTCTTCCAGGAGGAGATTAGTAAATTCTTTTATTTTTTTGCTTTTTTTTTTGGAGGGCAGTTGGGGTTAAGTGACTTGCCCAAGGTCACACGGCTAGTTTTTGTGTTAAGTGTCTGAGGCCGGATTTGAACTCAGGTACTCCTGACTTCAGGGCCGGTGCTCTATTCACTGCGCCACGTAGCCGCCCTAGTAAATTCTTTCAGTAACTATTTTTACTTCTGATTCTTGGACCTCAGGACAGTTTCCTTCAACAATCTCTTGGAAGATTCTGTCCAGGCTGCTCTTTTCATCATGGTTTTCTTGTAAGCTGATAATTCTTAGGTTATCTGTCCTGTATCTGTTTTCCAGGTCAATTGTTTTTCCAGTGAGATGTTTTGCATTTTCTTCTAATTTTTAAATCTTTATGTTTTGTTTGACTGACTCTTCCTGCATCATAGAGTCCTTAGCTTCAATTTGACTGATTCTAATTTTTAGTGAATTATTTTCCTCAATTAATGTTTGAATATCCTCTTCCATATGTTCAATTTTCATTTTTAGGGAGGTATTTTCTTCTGTTAGATTTTGGCCCTTCATTCCAAGTTCTGTAATTTTACTTTTTAAAGATTTGTTTTCTTGAGTGAGATTGTTTTTTCCAGTTTGGTCACTGTAGATTTAAACATATCTCTTACATCTTTAATTTGGTTTTTAAAATCCCTCTTGATATTCCCCAGGAATGCTTTTTGGGCTTGAGATCAATTCACATTTCCTTCTGTGGTCTCCAGTGTGAGTATAGAGTACGTGTTGCCTTCTGAATTTGGTTGTTCTTGCTCACTATTAAAAGATTTGATGGTCCTTTATTTAGAAGGCTCCTTTCCCATTGTGATCTCCTGTGTCCTGGATTTTTAGAAGTGACTATCTGCTTTTGAGGTGCAGAAGTATTGAGCTTCTCAGGCTCGGAGGTAGGTGTTTTGTTGTTCAGTTAATAAGCTGTAGTCTCTGAGTGTGTAGACTGATGCCAAGGCCAGGACTCTCAGTGTTTATCCTAATTTGCCCTGAAGCTTACAGAGTAACCTATTGGGATGGGGTGGTCTGGCTCCTTCAGGTTTCTACCTCTGTGCCTCTGGGCTATAGCTCAGGCAGGTTCAGTAGCAGGAGGCCAGAAAGGCTGTTGTCCACTGATTCCCTCTTGGTGGTGCTAAAGCTTGCACCTGGGCTTGTGTAGTTAGTGTTTGATGAATCCAACCTTCTGGATTTCCTCTTTGTCAGTTCCTCCCAAGCCTGAGGCTGATTTCACTAATTCAGGATTTTATTCTTGGTTGGCCAATTATCTCCAGACTCTTCTGGTACAGGGAGGGGGAATCAGAGCAACTATGTTTTATTCCTCCATCTTGATTTTTGTAAGCTCAGGTATGTAATTTTTAAACATCCAGGCTTCAGGTTCCAGGAAAAGGTGCTAACCTTGCTGTGGTTCCTGCATTTTCACTTACACATCTCCAATGAGTCTCTCTCCTATGGTGAGATGGCTGTAAATTGCCTTCAGGTTGGGTGAGTCTGCTGGCTGGGGCTTCTTCTTAGTCTGCCATATTCTGCTCTCAGATCCACACTGGTGTAGCTCCTGTATACTATGAGTTCCCTTTGCCCTGACCTGAGTATGTATTTTACTGGGCTGGGAATCTGCCATACTCTGTCTCCCAATGTATTCTGTCACTCTTAAACCCATTCAAATTCACTTTTTAGCTTTTAGCTATAGAATCCTTGGAGTAGCTTGGAAAAGCTACTGCTTCCTTTCTACCATTTTAGCTCAACACTGTAAATTTGTTTTACTCTGTATTTTTGTGGGTTCTATTACTGCAAAAGTTATTTAGTTATTTTTACAGGTATTTGGAGAGGTTGGCAGGAGAGCTCAGGTGAGTTCCTGCCTGGACTCTGCCATCTTGACTACACTCCATATGATTTTGATTTTTTTAAATGAAAAAATGGATATATGAAAAAAGTATCCATATATATGGAATGACCTTTCATGAAAAACTAGAAAGTTTCTTCAAAGACTGTAATGAAGATGAATAAACTGGTAGAGAAATATTCAATTAGGGAGCAAATTTAAAGTAGCAGAGGAGATGCAGTAACCCAGATGTATTATTCAAATGTTCCTCTCTAAACAACTTTAAAATAATTCTTTAAATACAATTTTGGAGCATCAAAACAAGTAAAAAGATTAGTATGACATTTTTCTATCCTAAGGCAATTTAGAAGGTAGTGGTCTAGTGGTCCAGGCAGAGCACAGACCTCATGGTACCAGCAGCAGGTTTTTCACAGAGTATCTATAACTTCAGTTGGCATTAGACAACAGCAGGCACAGCATCTGGTACTATACAATGTCAGAGATAGTAATGGGATGGGGCAACTAGTCATGCATGATTACTGTAGTCCTTTGCTGGCACTGTGTATTGTTGGAGCAGATTAACAATACTCTTGCTCATACACTGTTCTATGTGTCAGTTCCGGGGTGAGGGTGATCACTTATCATTGGAAATAAGGGAGCAGAGAGGCTAAACACAGTTCCAAATGGAAGCAGAGAACATTCCTGAGTAAAAGAAGAGCACAGACAAGTAGAGCAGTAACAATATCTCTTCCCGAGTCAAAATACTTTGGAAGCACCAAAGTCTTAAAAGACTACAAGAAATAGCTATGAAAACTACAACATGGGTGTGGGACCAAGATGGCAAAGTAAAAGCAATAACTTCCTTGAACTCCCACTCCAATTAACACCTTTACCTGTAAAATATGATTCAATATTTTTGAGAGTTACAGAAATCAGAAAGTGACAGAGAGAAACAAATCTCCCATGGAAGGAAGCCTGGCAAGTTGACAGAAAGGCTCTATCACACCATGCTAGGAGGAGAGTAGTCCCACATGAACTGCTCTGCTCCAGACCCCAGGCAAACCAGACTCAAGACACAGGCTGGCCAGAAAAAACTGAGGGAGAGTGAATCACTGGTATCATCTGTGGTAGTTACCAGACTTCTCAAACCACCAATACCAAAAAGAAATTAAAAAATCAGTTTGAAGCCCTGTTGATTCTGGGTGAGAAAAGAGCATGGTACAGACCCTGATCCTGGGAAAGCAGAGGTGATGGTGGCTACAACGGCTGCAGGTGCTACTGCTTCTAGATCATAGGGGGATCATAGGGGGATCAAATGACTCTCCAAAAGGCATTGGCAGTATTCTCTTGATTTGCCCTGTTTTATTAGGGTTGGGATCCTGTGGCTTGTGTGGCAGAGCTTCCTGAAGCTGTGGAGAGAAAGTCCTTCTCACAATTCTGAGGACGGTGCCTGGAAAAGACAAAAAAAACCCTTAGACAAGAGATGCACCAAACCCCACAAATTTGTGACACAGCTCTCTCCACTCTGGAAGAAGAGTTCTACCATGGCAAGAAGTTTAAGAGTCAAGTAATTGGTTGGGGAAATGAGCTAACAAAGGAAGTGCAAGTAGACTATAGTATCTTTTTTTTAGGAACAAAGAGGTTCACAACGTAGAACCAAAAGAAGATAGCAATGTCAAAACTCGTGCATCAAAAGCCTCCAAGAAAATATTAACTGGTTACAAGCCATGGAGTAACTCAAGAAGGGTTTTGAAAATCAAGTAAGAGAAGCAGAGGAAATTTGGGAAGAGAAATGAGAATGAGGCAAGAAAATAATGAAAAATTAATCAGCAGCTAGGCTGAACAAAAAGCACCCTAAAAAAATAAACAATCTCAAATGGCAAAAGAGATTCAAAAAGCTAATGAGGAGAAGAATGCCTTCAAAAGCAAAATAGGTCTGATGGAAAAGTAATTTCAAAAGCTCACTGAAGAGAATAATTCTTTCAAAATTAGATTGAAACAAATGGAACCTAATCACTTTATGAAAAATCATGATATTATAAACAGACCCAAACAAATGAAAAACAGAAGGCAATGTGAAATATCTCATTGGAAAACAAAAAACAAACAAAAAAACACTGACCTGAAAAATATATCGAGGAAAGACAATTTTTAAAATATTGAATTATGTGAAAGCCACGATCAAAAATAGAGCCTAAACATTGTCTTTCCAAAAATTCTCAAGGAAAAATGCCCTGATATTCTAGAACCAGAAGGCAAGATCGAAATTGAAAAAAGAAAAAGCAACTGATCTCCTCTTAAAAAAGATTGCAAAAAGGAAACTCCTAGGAGTATTATAACCAAATTCAAGAATTCCCAAGTGAAGGAGAAAATATCACAAATAGTCAGGAATAAACAATATGAGTACTGTGGAAACAGAGTCAGGATAATACAAGACCTAGCAGCTTTTCCTTAAGGGATCAAATAACTTGGGATATGATATCCTGGAGATCAAAGGAGCTAAGATTAAAGTGGAAAATATGTACACTCACTGAAATAGAAGTCTTACAAGCATTCTTGATGAATAGACCAGAGCTGAACAGAAAATTTGACTTTGAAACACAAGAATCAAGACAGGAATGGGAAAGTAAATGGGAAAAAGAAATCACAAGGAACTTATTAAAGGTGAACTATTTTCATACCTACTTGGAAGAACAATAATTGTAACTGACAAGATTTTTCTCAGTATGAGGATATTTGAAGGAAATGTGTGTATGTGTGTGTGCATGCACACACACATATATACATAGAAAGAGGTAACAGAATGAGTTGAATATGAAAGTATAATATCTAAAAATAAAAAATAAGATGTGAAATAGGAATATATTGGGAGGATAAAGGGAGAGATAGAAGAGGGTAAATTATCTCATGTGAAAGAAGCAAGAGAAAACTGTTACAATAGAGGGCAAAAGCATAAAGATGAAAGGGAATGAGTCAATCTTGTTCTTATTGAATTTGGTTTAAGGAGTGAATAACAGACACACTCAACTGGGTATTTTACCCTAAAGGAAAGTAGGTTTGGAGGGGAAAAAAGGGGGAATGATAGAAGGGAGGGCAGATTGAGGGACAGGGAAGTTAGAAGCAAATACTTTTGAAAAGAGACAGGGCTAGATGAGAAAAAAGAATAAATTAAGGGACAGAATAGGATGAAAGGAAATGCAGTTAGTCTTTCACAATATAACTACTATGGAAAGGTTTTGTGTAAGTATACATGTACAATATTTATTGTATTGCTTGTCTTCACAGTAGGGGTGGGTTAGGAGGGGAAAAGGGAAAGAATCTGTAAATCAAATCTTTAAAGACAAGTGTTAAGTACTGTGGGGTTTTTAATGTTCAACCAGAAAATAAGATATACAGGTAAGTATAAGTCTTTCCCTGCAAGAAAATAAGAAGGGTGGGTGGGGGGGAGAATTGTATGAGGGAAGACTTAGGAGAGAACCGATTTAGAGAAGAAGTATTAAATATACTTGCTATCTCAAGGTTGTTGGTAGGGGAGATATTGGGAGAACATTTGTATCTCAATATCTTGTGGAAATAAATCTTGAACATTAAATAAGCAAACAAATAAACAAACAAACAAATAAAATGTAGCATGAAAAAGCCTGATAATTGGGTGTTGTTGAACATGTGAAAGCAGAGCTCAACTTTAACACAAAAATGAAAATAAAGAAATGAAGTAGAAAAATAATCAAACTATTAAAAAAAACAACCTTGACCACAAAAAGCTACTAAAGTGGCAGAGAAAAAAAACAGGACAACTACTCCAAGAAAAACAACAATGTCAATATAAATGTAAGCAAAGTCTCAAAGGAAAAAAAGGCCAGTTAGACTCAATTCTAAAAAGAATTCCTGTTCCAGGGTTCAGAGCACAGAGCAGCACAGTTTGGTGTGAGCATAGAAAAGATGAGAGTAACATGAGATAAAACTGGGAAGGTATAAAAGCCCTGTACTAAATGTGAATCATGGGAGTTTGAACTTCAATTGTAATATTCTGAGTCGAGAAAAGGTATTCCTTGATCTATATGTAAAAGAGGCCATAGGATTTCATACAAGAAGAGACTTTAGAGATGATCTAGTCCAGGAAAACTTTACCTGAAGTCTTCAAATTTATAAGAGTTCCCTACATAGGTTTCAGGGGGTGGGTAAGCTTGAAAAGGAAAAAAAAATACATCCTTATTCACACTAACCTTAACTGAAATTCTAAGTTTCTTTCCATTATGAATGCAAATAGCAAACCATAGTAATACTTTCAGGATCTGGCACTTTGTCCCCAATAGAAAGGACAAATTTTTGTATCACATTACATTTGAAAAATGACTAGAAGAAGACCAATATAATTTTCATGTGATCTTATCAAAGATCAACCACAATTCCATGGTTTTACTAATGTTAAGCAACAATAGCCTTCCAAATGATATGTTTTAAAATTAAATTTAAGTTTAACTTTAATAGCAGATTAAACTATAACAGAGTGGTAAAGGAAAAAGTAGGAAAATAATAGAGAGCTATACAATAAAATTATTAAAAGAAAATCAATGACCAGGTAAAATAAGTCCCCCAAATACTCAGGAGAATCACATCTTAACAAACATAATTACATACATACTTAAAAAACAAAATTATTCTCATGTTAAAGGAGACACCAAAATGAGATTTAAAAAAAACTCTTTCAAATTCTAGACAAATAGAAGATGAGGTACATAAGATCTTTTAGGAAAATCATTCCTTAAAACTTCAAAATTGAGGGATGGTTAGGTGGCTTGGTGAATATAGCACCATCCCTAGAATCAGGAGGACCTGAGTTCAAATCTGGCCTCATGCCTCACTTACTATCCATGTGACCTTGGACAAGTCACTTAACCCCAAATACACTGTATTCCCACCTCCAAAAAAGCAAAAAAAAACCCCTTCACATTGGGAAAGTTGATGCTAATGTATCCATGAGAAATCATAGAACTTAACAGAGTCAAAAATAAAAAAAACAGAAGAAAATGTATATTACATCATCAGAAAAAGAGCAGACCTTGTAAATAGATTGAGAATGGATAGATAACTAAAGAATTATTGAATCACCTGAAAATGATGATCAATAAAAGAGCCTCCATATCGTCTTTCAAGAAATTTCAAAGGAAAACTTCCCCAATAACATAGTTTAAGAGTTTAAAACAGTAATTTATAAGACTTCACCAATCACCATCTGAAAGATATTCCAAAATGTAAATTCACAAGAATATTTCATTAAAATTCTATGGCTTTCAGATCAAGGAGAAAATATAGTAAACATCCAGAAAGAAGCCATTCTAATACCATGGAATCTTAGTCAACATCAGACAATCAATATTTGGCAGTTTCCAAGTTAAAGGAATTAAGGGCTTGAAATATGATTGTTTTGATGGCAAAGGGGCTATGATTACAACCAAAACTATCCTGCCCAGGAAAATTGTGTTTAATCATTAATAGGAAAAACTGAGTACTTAATGGAATAAATTACTTTAAAGCTTTCCTGATGAAATAACCAGAGTTGAATAGAAAATTTGACATGAAAACAGTGGATTTGTTTTTTCAAAATATTTGATTTTTCAAAAATTTGACATGAAAGAGAAATGAAAAGAGACTTAATAGTATTAAACTATTTACATATTTTTGAAGGAAGATGATAAATATAACTCCTAAGATCTTTATAATTATTAAGCAGATTAATTTTACACAAACAATGACCATGGGTATGAGTTGATTTTGTTGGGATGAGGCCAAAAGAAAATGAATGGGGTGGAACAGCTAGGTTGTATAGTGGATAGAGCACTGGCCGTGGAGTCAGGAGGAACCAAGTTAAAATCTGGCCTTGGACACTCACTAGATGTGTGACCTTCAACAAGTTATTCAACCCTAATTGCCCCAGGAAAAGGAATGAAAATGAAAGGAGAAAGAGAAGATTTGCTGGGAGGAGGGGCAGAAAGAGAGATATGATAGAAAGAACTTTTTTTCTACATAAAAGAGGCACAAATGGAAGAGCTTTTACACTAAAGGTGAAAAATGGTTTGGGTAGGAAAGCTGTGCTTAAATGTTATACTCATAGGAATTGATTCAAAGAAGGAAGACTATAAATACACATTAAGTAGGTTATAGAAATCTTCCTTACCCCACACAAATTAGAAGACAAAGACTTTTCAATATTCATTTTGATATGTGTTAAATACAGCGAATGTGTTTTGGATTCACTTTCTCTAAGCAAGTCTCAGCCACATTTAATTTGTAGGGATTTAAGTTTAGACTGAAGTATGTGTTGTAGTTATGTTTTTTCCTAGTGCCATTAATTAAAAAAATGGTTTGTGCCCCTTGCTACAGGGCACCATTTAGTGATACATTGGTTTCACTGAACCACTTGACCTCAATTAGTATTTACAAAAAGATATTTGACTTGAAAATATAACAATAAAAATACAAACATTTTCTTTAATAACTTCAAGATCTCACTCTTTCATATTCCACATTAGTTTCAGTGGAGGGTGATTTCAAACATAGTTCCTATAAAATATTGCTTCAACCAAGTAAGTGTTCTAATGCAGTATTACTAAGAAACTCAGCATTCCAGATTTTCCTAGGTTCTATCTTTATTTTCAATTCTTACTCTTTTCTCATTGGTGCTAGGCCACAGACAGGAAACAAAACCAAACAAAAAAACTATCCTAGGACACCCAAAAATATATTCTTCTGACCATGTGAAACTGACTAAGTAAAAGTGTCTCATTATTTCAACTCACATGAAAAGTGGTAACAAATGCAGAAGAAAATGACCAAGACCAATTTCACAGGTTAATGTTAGCCTCCAAGGGGAGAAACCAAAGGTCTCTCTGTATACAGAATTTTCTTGCACCAGATATTATCAGTAAAAGAATTTTTTGAAAAACAAAGTAAACAAAGGGAAATTACAGATGATGTTTAAAGCATTTTCGAGGTGATTTCAGGATCAATGAAAGAGGTTGCAATTCAGCATATGTTTAGCACACAATACTGGGTTACAAAATTTCTTTGCATGATCAACAGCCTTTTCAAAGCATTTCCATCATGAATCTTTAAAATTCTACTAGAAGCTGACTTCCTAGTTATTCCTAATGAAGAGAAACAATTAGAGTCATTCTATGTATGAGACAGGCCCTGTTTCATAAATCTGAGTTGGTAAATAAGTGGAGGGTATCAAGATAAGTGGTAATCAAAGCAAGACAGTGGTCAGTCATAGATTATATATTATATAAGATTATGATATAAAAGTGGGAGAGGCAAAGTCTTGAATAAGAACAAGTAATGGTACAGCAAGAAAATAAACCAAGATAGAAACATATCAGATAGGAAAAGGATCAAATACCCCTTGTATAACAGTTGGAATAATTGGTCAGTGAAAGTCCACCATGTCTTCTTACATTATTAAGGAGAATATACACACATATGTTTTATATATGTTTTATATATATATATATATATGTGTGTGTGTGTGTGTGTGTGTGTGTGTGTGTATGTATTTTTCCCCTATAACTTACCAATCAAAGGATCATAGACTAATAGCATTCAAGATTTAAAAATGGAAGAGACCTCACAGGTCATTTACTGGAATCCCTCTCATTTTAAGGATAAAGAAGTTGAGGTCTCAGAGATTAATGTTCTTCTTCTGGGATTCTGATAAGTTTTTGAATACAAATATATATATATGTATCTTTTTCTACCCTAAAAGCAGAAGAAACACTAATGTGATTTAAAATCTAAAGTGTGCAAGACAAAAATACATTTTGTTTATAATCAATGATTTTTGGTAAAATGTCCTTAAATATATCATTATGCAGAATATGTACACACATGCATACAAAGCACACAGGGGAAACACACATATACACAAGAAAATTATTTTCTAGATATCCATGGGCAAAATAATTTGACACAATTAGACAAGTGAGAGCAGTAAATTAATTGTTATTAAAAGCTGAGGAATCTTTTACTTTTCAATATGTCTAAAATAAAAACAAAATACTAACTAAATAGGATAGAGGGAAGAGGATAGATTAAGTGATCACTTAGTATTTTTCCATCCTTGAGAATTTAGATTTATATAGACAGAAAAAAATAAAAGATGTACATATTTTAGTTCATGAAACAAAATAAGAGGTGGAGCCAAGATGGCAGCATAAGAAGCAGCAAAGTTTCACAGCTCCCACACAGTCATCTTAAATACCCAAAAATATGACTCTAAACAAATTTTAGGGCTCCAAAACTCACAAAAATACAGAAAACACATCTCTGGTGGAATGCAGCTCACAGGAGGGGCTCCTTTCAATGGTCTGGGAGCCAAGGCCAGCCTAGCCTGAAGCCCCAGGGCGCCTGGCCCCAGGGCAGTCAGGAAAAGCCACAGCAGGAGTCTATAGGAGAGTGAATTTGCAGCACCTAGGGAATCTCCACATTTACCAAGCCAGGACAAAGAAGGGTAAGTGAAAGGTCAGTGGAATACAAGCTAAATTTGGGGGAAAAAAAGCAGTTGGGCCAAATTGCCTCCAGGGTAAAGAAGCAGCCCAACCCGGCTGCCTCAGAGATCCTGGCCTGCAGATAGCAGTGGGGCAAAAGCAATTGATCAAAGTCCAAGGGCTATTACGTTGAGCAGCCTGGATCCAGATTGTGGTCTTAGATGGTGGTCATGGGGTGTGCTTTCAGCAAGGAAAAGCTAGGGGTACACTGTACAAAAGTAATAGTTATGGCAGCTGTGAAAACCCCATAAATTTGGGACAGAGCTTTCCCCCCTGGAAGCAGAGTTCCACAGAGATAAAAAATAAAGCAATTAATTTAGTGAACAATATGAGGAGAAAGAAACGAAGTAAGAACAGAAATCAAACTCTAGAATCCTTTCTGGGGGACAAAAATCATCAAGGTATGGAGCGGGAAGAAGACAGCACAGACAGAACTCCCACACCAAATGCTTCCAAGATATGTGAAGACTGCCTACAAGCCATAGACTGACTTAAAAAGAACTTTGAAAACTATATAAGAGAAGTGGAAGAAAAATTGGGAAGGGAAATGAGAATGATGCAAGAAAGAGTCAACAACCTGACTGAAGAGAACAACACCTTAAAAAAACCTATTAACTCAGATGGCAAAAGAGCCCCAAACAGCCAATGAGGAAAAGAATGCCTTAAAAATTCAAGTTTGCCAGATGGAAAAGAGTCTCAAAAGCATTTTTAAGAGAATAATTCCTTCAAAATTAGAGTGGAGCAAATGGAAGCAAAAACTATTAAACAGATACAGACAAAAGAAAAAAAATATATATATAAGGTAATGTGGAATATCTCCTTGAAAAAAACACTGACCTGGAAAATAGATCCAGGAGAGACAACTTGAAAATTATTGGTCTAACTGAAAGCCATGATCAGAAAAAGAACTTAGGCAGCATCCTTCAAGGGAACCTCAAGGAAAATTGCTCTGATATTTCAAAATCAGAGAAAAAAGTGGAACTTGAAAGAATTCACCAATCAACTCTTGAAAAAGATCTCCAAAAGAAAACTCCTAGAAATATTATAGCCAGGTTCTGGAACTCCCAGTTAAAGGAGAAAATGTTACAGGCTGCCAAGAGGAACCAATGTGAATACTGTGGTAACACATTTAGGATAAACCAGGATCTGGCATCCTCTACATTGAGGGATAAAAGGACCTGGAAAATGATATTCCAGAGATCGGGGAGCTGGAATTAAAAACAAGAATCATCTACCCAGCAAAATGGGGTATAATGTTCCAGGGATCAAATAAAACAAACAAACAAACAAACAAACAAACAAATGAACGAATGAATGAATGAATGAATGAAAGAATGAATGAATGAATGAATGAAGGAACGAATGAACAAGCAAACAAATAAATAAATAAACATACAAACAAATACATTAATGAATGAGTGAATGAATAAATAAATAAACAAGCAAGCAAGCAAACAAATAAATAAATAAATAAATGAACAAGTAAACAAACAAAGTATATATATAAATTTATATATATATTTATATTTATATATGGTACACATATATAAATGTATATATATATATATATATATTGTGTTGTACATGTATATATTGTATATATATTGTATATATGTCTATATTGTATATATGTGTATATATACACATGTATGTGTGTATACACACATACATGTAGAAATGTATGTATACCTACACATATGTCTATATAGGAGGGTATATATGCATATGAATAGACATCTGAGCATGTGTATATGTGTACATAGACGGTACAGAATCAATTGAATGTGAAGGCATGATACTTTAACAGGTGAAATTTGGAGGTGGGAGAGGATGATGAGAGCAGACAGGGAGTGACAAAATGAGGTTAATCATCCCATATAGAAGAGGCAAGGATAACTGTTACAACTTTGCTTTCATTTACTCTCACTGAATTTGGCTCAGGGAACAAATGAGAGTTGGGGGGATGTGGATGAGAGGTGGGATAATGGAGGGCAGGGCAGGATATGGGGGATGGTTGGTGGAAGCACACACTTCAGTAAAGAGACTGGGACAGTGCAGAGAATAGAACAAAGGGGGCGGGATAGGAAGGGGGCGTCATATAATCAGCCTCTCACAATATGTCCACTGTGGAGATGTCCTGCATAATTACACATGTGTAGCCTGTATTGAATTGCTTGTCCTTCCAGGGGGGGGGTGAATGACAAGTGAGGAACTGAGGGAATCTACCATTTAAAGCTCTACAATCAAATGTTAAGAAAAAAAGTATATGTGTGTGTGCATGTGTGTGTATATGTTTACGTGTATGTATACATACATATATACACATATAAGTATGTGTATATATATTTATAGATAAATTATCATTATCATTAACTACATGCAACTGGGAATAAAGAGAAACAGGTACATGGGTAGGGAGACCCTCCCTGCCCTACCAGAAAGTAAGAGAGATGTTGGGGGAGGATATAGAAGAGATCAGATAGAGGGAGGGGTTTTACAGAGCGATCACTCTTTTGGGGATGGGGGTGGGAGAAAGACGGGAAGAAAATTCTGTAACAACATCTGGTGGAAATGAATGATGTAAACAAGAAAATAAATAAAGTAATTAATTAATAAAAGAATAAACACCTTTTCTGACCGTAAAAAAAAAAGAAAGAAACAAAATAAGAAGCATTCAAATATTTTTGAGAATTTGGAAGTAGGGTAATATTCAATTTCCCTTTGTCTGGATTTCCTTATTTGGATTGCATTTTTGTATGTTGCAAAATGATTTTGAGAATTAGTCATTTGAATCATTAAGTTATATATGTAGATAAGACATTTAATAGTGAAATCTATCTTTGTTATAAAAAACTACTTAAAGTATGCACATAAATGCATAAATAATATACATATATATATGTAGGTATATAGTCTATTACACATTAAAATAATATTTCATTACTTTTTCCCTCAGATATTACCTAAACATGCCATTGAAATGTATTTGTGTATGTATAGATAGATAAATATAGATAGATAGATAATGTGTGCTAAATTCCTAGTAATACATTTAGAATATATCCTTAACATATTATTTTAATAAGTGGTAGGTAAAATACATATAATGAATTTTAAATGTTTTTCTTATTTGGCTATTATTTACCTTTATTTTGTCTTCTTTAATGGTATTTTATTTTCATATATCTTGCATTTTCATAATGCAGTTACTTAACATAAGCTTCCATTTATTTTTTCCAACATATATATGTGTGTGTCTTTGTATCTATATCTATATCTATATCTATCTATCTATCTATCTATCTATCTATCTATCTATCTATCTATCTATATCTTAAGATTTCTTTTGTATATGAGACAACCTAGAAATGCCTCTTTTTAACAAGAATTTATTAAGCACCTTCTGTGTGTCAAACAGTCTACTAAGGACTTGAAATACAAAAATGGGCTTTAAAATATCTGCCTTCAAGGAGCTTTACATTGAATAAAATATATATCTATAAAATGAATATTTTGATTTGTGAATATTTACTGTTAAAACTTGGGCAATGAGAGGTTTATATCACAAAAGATCTCATGTAGAACGTAGTGTAATAGTAAAGTAATTTGAAGGTCTCCTTGATTGGAAAGCACTTGGTACCTTGTTTCAAGTGTGATTGAATCAAGTATTAAGATACAGAACTTGTGAATTCCATAGTGGGAGGAACTTCCTCTTGTAACAGGAAGGGGTAAAACAGGGAGGAGCTCATACCTTATGTAAGGAAAAGCCCAAGTGGAGAGGAGTCAGAATTTCTCTCAGTGAGCATCTGGAGGCTGGTAGCTACTGCTGGACTGAGGACTGAACTGAGAATTGATAAGAACTTAGAAGAGAATTGAGAACTGAAAACTAAGACAGAACTCCTTTGAGTAAGTCATGTGGAGCCTTAGCAGGAGAGGTCCACACTGGAGAAAGTTATTTTGATTGTGAGAATAGAACTTGTGTTGGTGAAGTTTCTTCTGAGAACCAGCTGGAAGTTCTACTGAGGACCTATCATGAGTGAGAGAGGAGCACTTGTATCTGAATCACTGACGAGGTTAGTATGTCTAGGCCATAGAGGTAGAGATGAAAGCAATATGTAAAAAAATACAAAGGCACAAAGGTGTTATACTGTGAAAAAAATCTTTAAATACCAAACAGAGGTGCCTATATTTGATACTAGAGGGTCAGAAAAATAGATTTCGTATGGGGATGAGTTTATAAAGTACTTATTTTAGGGAAATAACTTTGAGAAATAAGTGGAGTGTTTGGAAAGGCTAGAGACTAAAAACAAACAGAAAAAATACTACAAAAGTGGAAAGGAGACATTATCTAAAAAGTGGTGGAGAGGGAGTTAAAGCTATGAGAGTAGAGGGTAAAGGGCAGTATGACAGAAAACAAAAAGTAACACATAATTCTTCAATTTGTAGGAAGAATTGCAGAATCCAAACAGAATAGAATATGGAAGGGATAAAAAAGAGAAAGTGGAGTAAAGGAATTTAGGCAATTTTTTTCTACTGCCTTTGACTGAGAAATATAGGACATGTGAAAAATGTTAGCAAATGTGGTGAGATTTAATGAAGGTTTTTTTAAATAGAGTAATTTGGGAATATTTCTTGCCAGTAGAAAATGAGTCAGTAGGTAAGGAGAGATGGAAAATTACAAATCTTAGTCATAGTGGAGCAATGTGACAACATATGGGAAATGTGATGAGATCAAGGATTAACATGTCAAGGGGCTTCATTGTGCCAATAATATGGGCAACCATTTTCTTAATCAGAGTTTGTTTCTGAGGGGGAAAACATCTGATCTAACTGTTTTGGAAAACAGACTTGGATGATGTCTAAAGAGTTGTTGAACTATTTATATCCTTTGACCTATTAATACCACAACTAGGTCTACTTCCAAAGATTTTTTTGGGGAAAAGGAAAAAAAATCTCTATGTTCTAAATATGTTTATTGCAGTTTTTGTTTTGGTGGCAAAGATCTGAAATAGTAGGGATATCTTGTAGGGATATATGATTATGATGGAATACTTTGGTGCAAGAAGAAATCATGACCCCAATGACCTTAGAAAAAACATGAAAAGATTCACATGAAATAATGATCAGCAAAATCAACAGAAAAAAGCGATTATTGTATACAGAAACATCAATATCCTTTCAAAAACAACTTTGATCAAACAAGCCATTTTGAATGTTATAAATACTCAATTTAATATATGTATGTGTATATATATGTGTGTAAGTATACATATGTGCAAATTTGTCTATCAATGTCTAATGGTAGACATCTCTAGGGTGGAGGGAAGAAAAGAAGAAAATATAAATTGACATGATAATTTTGTTATATATTTGAAAGGAATAGCAAGTCATGCATAGGAAGCTTTCAATTTCATATATAATCATTTTTATGTAATTATTAATTGCTTTAATTATTATTCACATTTATATTATCACATAAAATCATGTCTTATTAATGTTACTAAGAAGTTTGTTTTATTCTATAAATTAAAATTGAATAAAATAAATTTTAAAAAAAGTTTGTGGTTATGTCAAAGGTTTGAGATCAGTGGAAGGGGATAAGAGTGAGCTTAAAATAAAGACTTCGGTTTTCTTAGAAATGTGTCAGATCAGTAGATCATCTAACATGAAAGGGCAAGGGACACTGTGAGAGGATTGAGGAGAAAAAAATATTTGATAGAACCATTCAGAATTTTTTTTAACAAATATATATTTTTAATTAATTAATTAATTTGTTTGTCTGTTTACTTTCAAACATTGATTTATATAAGATTTTGAGTTACACATTTTCTCCCCATCTCTCCCGTACCTCCATCCCAAGAGAGCAAGCAAATTGAACATCCCTTCCACCAATCTGGTCTCTTATGTCCTCCCCCATTCCTCCCTTACTTTCTGGTAGGGCAAGATGGATTTTTATACACCATTGGCTATATATCTTGTTTCCTGGTTACATGTAAAGAAAACAATTTTTAAAATATGTTTTTAAAACATTGCTTTCCAGATTTTTTTCCATTCTTACCTCATCAACCACACCAACTGGAAAGACAAGTAATTCAACACAAGTTGTACATGGATAGTTATACAAAACCTTTCCATTGTAGTTATATTGTGAAAGACTAACTATATATCTATCCTGCCCCAAATTATTCTATTTTCTCCTTTCACACTTTCCCTTTTCAAATGTATTTGCTTCTTACTAACTTCTGCCTCAATCTGGCATCCCTTCTGTAATCCTCCCACCCGTTTTCCCCTTCTCCCTCCCCCCCCCTACTTTCCTGTAGGGTAAAACACCCAACTGATTGTGTATGTTATTTCCTCCTTAAGCCAAATACAATGAGAGTAATGTTGATTCATTCCCTTTCAAGGTTCTGATCTTCCCCTGCATTGTAACGGTTTTCTCTTGCTTTTTTATGTGACATAATTTACCCTATTCCATCTCCCCCTTTCTTCTACTACAAATATATTCCTCTTTTACCTCTTAATTTTATATTTTAGATATCTCCCCTCCACATTCAACTCATCTTGTGCTCTCTATGTATGTATGTACACACAGATGTATGTATACATACATATATGTATAGGGATGTGTGTGTGGAACTGTACAGTCCTTGGACATTAAAACACAAAGATTTCATTTTATCCTGGAGGATTAAAGAAAAGTTCAGTAAGGAGCTGGCATCTGACATAAGTCTTGCAATTTATAGAGATAAAGCAAGTGTCATTATAGGTAGGAATTTAAAAGTGAAAAAAGGAATGTTTTTGTTCAATGGAAGTTAAGTAATTTAGTTTGCTTCAAGCATGACAAAGGCAATGAGAGATAAGGCTGGACAGGTTATGTTGGGTCTAGGATGTAGAAGAACTCTGATATTAGGCTTTGTAGATGGGCCTTTATACAAGAAGATATTAGGAACAATTCTAGATTTTTGTGATTCAGAGTATTATAATGAAATACATGGCCTAGGAAGATCAATCTAATAAAAATGCATAAAATGGATAGAGTATTGAGTTCTGTTTCCATTGACAAGGAAAGAGTTATTTACTGAAGCAGCATGGTGTTAGTTTCAGTAAAGAGGATGCAGAACAAAGATACATTTAAAGATATGAAAAAGAATTGATAGTTGATTAAATATTTCATATAATGGTATAGTAGGAGTAAATGATCATTCTAATACTTTGAGCACAGATGATTGAGAAGATAATACTGTTTTAACAGAGATGATAAAAGAAGAAAAAAAGAGGGATAGAATTCTGGGATAGAAGGCAGTGAGGTGATTGAGCAGTTTAGTTTGAGAATTTGAGGTGATGGTGAGACCTGAGCAATATTTCAGTTGTGTTAATAAAGAATGTTAACATGGTCAAATGTACATTTTTCTTTGTTATGGCCTCCATGACCTTCATGCTTAATTCATCTTGAACTTTTACCCTCTGTTTCTTTTCACTATGCATGAAACCCATGATACCCTATTCTGTCAGAACTGTTCTTTAACATAAGGATGCTGTGATATAAGGAATAGAAAAGAGAGAGCTTATAGAAATCTCTTAGTAAAACCTAAGGTCTAGGTTCTCTGTGGGAATGAAAGTTGACTTTCAAGGGAGAAACTGCCCTCTCTCCCACTGTTAGTTCATGTGTAATCAACTGTGCCTTATGCTAAATTTATCTTGATGTCACATAGCATAGTCTATTAAAGTATCCACCAAGAAGGAAATCATGGTACATATTAGCAGTAACTCTTGATATGGTCATTTTTTTCCTGTAATGTTTTGTGGAGTAAATGCATATTGACTGTCTGGCTCTATTAACATTTAATCACGATTAGATATGAGGCTATCTTCCATACACAGACTCCAAGAAAAAAAATCTTACTTAGAACCAAAGTCAGAACTGACTTCTTTGTATACCCAGAGATGGCCAGATCTAGGTATATTTCTTCTCAATTAATAAAAAAAGAACTTACAATATTTTTAGAAATATACTTAAGGTGGCAGAAGCAAGATGGTGGTGTATAAGAGGGAAAAGTCAATGAGCTTCCCCCATAACCACCTCAAATATCTATAAAATATGACTCTAAACAAACTTTAGTGCTACAGAAGCCACAAAGTGACAGAGAAAAACAAATCTCCTGCTGAAGGCAGTCTGGCAGGTTTACAGAAAGGGTCCATCACAGCATACTGGGAGTTAAGCAGAGCCCTGTGTAAGACCATTGTTTTAGCCCCAGCATGCCTGTGACCAGCAGCAACTGAAGTGAGCTTTGGGAGAGTGGATCATGAGCAGCTGTGGCACTTTCCAGAATTATCAAGCCATAAATGCCAAGACAAAGTCAATGATCAGTGTGGACTTTGTGGGAAAAGGGGAATCAAGAGCACATTCCTGCTACTTCCAGTGGGACAAGAAGGCAAGAAGTTGTAGAGACACTGTGGCATTGCAGCTGCTTCCATGTTTCTGCTTTAGAGCTCTTAGCCTGCAAATTGAAGGGAAACCAATTTATCATTCAGATGGTAATTAATCTTGTTTTAACCTGCTTAGATACTGATCCCTGTCTTGGGTGGAGGTATTGGGGTGTGGGACCAGCGAGTCATAGTGTGTGTGGGGGCAATAGAGAGGGCACCCAACTAATGGCTCCAGAAGCTGTGAAAAACCCAGAAATTTGGTACAAAGCTCTCCTCTTTGGAAGCAGAGTTCTACTGTGGTAAAAGGCTCAAAAGTCAAGTATCCAAGTGGCAACATGAGCAAGCAAATCAGCCAAAGCAAGCACAGCCATCAAACCTTAGATTCCTTATTTTTTCAGACCAAAAGGATCAAAACAGGGAACAGAAGGAAGACAACAAAGTCATAACTCCTGCATGAAAAGCTTCCAAGAAATATATAAACTGGTTACAGCCATGGATGAGTTCAAGAAGGTCTTTGAAGATCAAGCAAGGGAAGTGGAGTAAATATTGGGAAGAGAAATGAAAACGATGTGAGAAAATTATGAAAAGAGAGTCAACAACCTGACTGAAGAAAAGAATACCTTAAAAAACAGACTACCTCAAATAGCAAAAGAGGCTCAGAAAGGCAATTAGGAGAAGAATGCCTTAAACATGAATTTACCAGGTGGAAAAATAATTTCATAAGCTCAGTGAAGAGAATAATTCCTTCAGAATTAGATTGGGGCAAATGGAAGGTTGTTGGTCATGTCTGCAGCCTTAACAATTGGGAAATATGGTTATATGTGTTCCTGGTTGAGAAGACTGATGTTCCCATTATTTACCTACAAAGACAAAGATATACAGAGTTATTTGAGCAAGGAACGAATT
The DNA here is from genome assembly GCA_028646575.1 of Pseudocheirus occidentalis. Taxonomy (NCBI): domain Eukaryota; kingdom Metazoa; phylum Chordata; class Mammalia; order Diprotodontia; family Pseudocheiridae; genus Pseudocheirus; species Pseudocheirus occidentalis. Next base: position 52,704 of record JAQQSW010000164.1, read on the forward strand.
CTCTCTGACTGGAGTCATTTCATGATTACATTATTTAATTTGAGCTAATTGAAATAGCATCCTCTTTTGAATTTACAAAATATTGTAATACCTGGTATTTCCATTTAATTCTCTATATATTCATTAAAACTAATGATTTCATTATTTTCTGAAGATCACTAAATATTTTTGTTGAGAAGTTAGGAAAATTCAAAATCTGATTTTTATTTCATTATATCTCAAATTACTGTAGATTTTGCCTAATTAACCAAAAATAAACTTGACAGTGATCACTTACACAGATCCTGTTTTGGGAAACTTAGATTTCTAAAATGCAGAATGACAGATGTTTGAGGGAATATTTTAAAGGCTATGAATATATTTATACAGATTTTTGTTGTTGTCTAAGAAGATTTCCATGAAGAAGAAAGAACACAGTTAGAAAGACATACAGAATTTAAATGATGAAGCAGGATGTGGAGTCAATAATTATAGCTTTCTTGTACATATTTCCTAACATTCTCCTCTAAACAATATTAAAATATAATGAATCAAATCAAATTCTCAAGCAGCATAACCAATTAAAATTTGGAGTGTTTTGTTATTTTTCTAGTGTGGGTATGACACCAGCAATGGTCTTTGAATGCAGCAAGAGTAATTGCTGTATCAGGAGCATTGCCTGGTTAGAAATACTAAGGAATTAAACAGTGGAAAAGAAAAAAAGATTAGAGGGGATCCCTTTTCTAGTGCCGGGCACAGGACCAAGTTTCATTTGGCAACTCCATTGCCCATTACCTTATTCTGGTTTGCAGTTCCACTTTAGAGAGAAATGATTACAGTTCCAAGTCATCATAGGTTAGAGCGAAGAGAGGAATTGTGATCTCCAGAGAACAGGAGTCCTATCTGGGTAGAGAACAAAGTACAGAACATGTTAGTGTCGACCACACCTCTCCACAGATCACAAAATCTTGGAAGCATTGAAAACACATAGTGTCATCCAAAGAGAGCAGTAGGGCAAAAAAGCTTGAAACTTGGGACACTGAACCCTCCCCACACACAGGTGAAAAGAAAATGAATTTAACATTAAAACAAAAGTCAAGAAATAGACTGGAAAAAATTAGCTAACAACAACAAAAGAACACCAACATGAAAATCCTCTGTGGTGATGCAGAAACACGGAAGAAAAAATCATGAGAAAATTCCTATGAACAATGCCTCACAGAAAAGAAAAAAAGATGAAGATTGGAAAAAAAATCTAACAAGAATTCCTATAAAAACTGAATGGAATAAGCTATTTTAAAATTCTAATAAGAGTGGTGAAGGAAAAATTTAAAAAGAAAACTCGTTATAATGCAATAAAAGTATGAAAAGAAAATGAAAGAAAAAATATATATAAAAGACAGAAGTATTAAAAATGAATCTTTAAAATCGAATTGATTAAAAATTGAATGATGTATAAAACCTCACTAAAGAAAGCAATCTTTCTCTCTCTCTTTCTCTCTCTCTCTCTCTCTCTCTCTCTCTCTCTCTCTCTCTCTCTCTCTCTCTGTGTGTGTGTGTGTGTGTGTATTTTTTTTCCAATTGATTTATTTTTAAGTTTTCAACATAAATTTCCACAAGATTTGAGTTACAAATTTTTCTCCCTCTCTTTTTCCCCCAACCCAAAACAGCAAGCCTACTGAGTACTCCTTCCCCCAATCTGTTCTTTAGTATATCTCCCCCATACCTCTCCCCCAACTTTCTAGGAGGGCAAGATCGGTTTGTATACCCAGGTGCCCGTATATTTTGTTTCCCAGTTGCATGTAAAAAATAATATTTTAACATTGTTTTTGAAGTTTTGCATTCAAGAATCTTTCTATTCTTGCCTCCTCACCCACTCCCACTGGGAGGACAAGCAAATCAACATAGGATGTACATGGTAGTGACACAAAACATTTCCATAGTAGTTACATTGTGAAAGACTAATTATATTTCCTTCCATCCTATCCTCCCCTCACTTATTCTATTATTTTTTTAAACTTTGATCTTATCCTTTTCAAAAGTGTTTGCTTCTAACTAACCTCTCCCCCAATCTACTCTCCTTTCTATCATCCACCACTTTATCCCCTTCCCCCCTGCTTTCCTGTAGTGTAAGACAACCAATTGAATGTGTATGTTATTCCCTCCTTAAGCCAGATTCAATGAGAGTGAGGTTGATCCACTCCCTTTAAACTTCCTGCTCTTGCCCTCCATTGTAATAGCGTTCTCTTGCCTCATATATGAGATACTTTATTCTAATCCGTCTCTCCTTTTCTGCTTCTCCCAATATATTCCTATCTCACTTCTTAATTATATTTTTTAGATATCATCCTTTCATATTCAATTTATCCTGTACCGATTGTCTATATATACATGTGCACACAAAGGCACAAACTCACATATATATGTATACACACATACACCCTCCTATACATACACACACATATGTGTGTGTATTCCTTTCGACTACCTTAATGCTGAAAAAGTTCTCATGAGTTAAAAGTTAAATCTTTCCATTCATATGAATGTATACAGATCAAATTTAATAAGCTCCTTATGTTTTCTTTTAGCTATGTACCTTCTCATGCTCTTCTTGCTTTTTGTATTTGAAAGTCATATTTTCTGTTCGTCCCTCATTTTTTGAAAAATTATATTGGAGCCCTTGGAAACTAATTGAAAATCCTCTATTTCATTGAATGACCATATTTTCCCCTGAACCATTATACTCAGTTTTGCTGGGTAGGTGATTCTTGGTTTTAATTCTAGCTCCTTTTACCTCCAGAATATCATATTCCAAGCCCTTCTGTCCTTTAATGTAGAATATACTAGGTCTTGTATTATTCTAATTGTATTTCCACAATACTCATTTTTTTTCTTCCTCACGGCTTACAATATTTTCTCCTTGACCTGGGAACTCTGGAATTTGGATATAATATTACTAGAAGCTTTCTTTTTGGGATCTTCTTCAAGAGGCAATTGGTGAATTATATCAGGGCATTTTTGCTTGATAATTTCTTGAAGGATGGAGTCTAGGCACTTTTTTTGATCATGACTTTGTGGTAGACCAGTAATTTTGAAATCATCTCTCCTGGATCTATTTTCCAGGTCATTAGATTTTCTGATGAGAGATTTCTCAGTGCCTTCTATGTTTTCATTTGTTTGGATCTGTTTTGTACTATCTTGATTTCTCATAAAATCATTAGTTTCCAGTGGCTCCAATCTAATTTTGAAGGAATTATTGTCTTAATGAATGTTTTTAAATTCCTTTTCCATCTGACCTATTCTACTTTTGAAGACATTCTTCTCCTCACTGGCTTTTTGGGCCTCTTCTGCCATTTGAGTTACTCTACTTTTTTAGGTGTTACTTTCTTCAGTATTTTTGGTGTCTTCTTTAGCAGGCTGTTGACTTACTTTTCATGATTTTCTTGCATCATTTTCTTTCCTCTTCCCACTTTTCCCCCCACTTCTGTTATGTGATTTTCAAAATGCTTCTTGAGTTCTTCCATGGCCTGTGACCAGATCATATTTTTCTTGGAAGATTTTGATGCAGGCTTTCTGACTTCATTTTCCTCCTCCAGTTCCATGCTTTAGTAATTATTGCCCCCCAAAAAAAGGATTATTCACTCAGTTTGTTCCTTCTGTGCTTGCTCATCTTGCCAGTTGGTTGACTTTTGATTTCTTTGCCATGGTAGAACTCTGCTTACTGAATGATGAGAGCTTTGTCCCAAATCACTGGGGTTTTGGCAGTTGCCAGAACTATTATTTTGGCACCATGTCTACAGCCCCCTTAAGTTCTGGCACACTGGCCCCACACCCCAGGAACACCACCCCAGACTGTGATCCAGATCCATGCAGGTCAAAGCAAGAGAAATTACCTTTAGAATGGTTGTTTGGTGCCCCTCCAGGTGGTCTAGAGGTAGACATGCAGCAGCAGCTGCAGCCACTGCACCTCTGCCACTTCTTTTTCAAGGGGTAGACAGGACCAAGCTCTTCCTTCACCCTTCCAACAGATTTCCCCACTGACCTTGTATTTTCTCTTTGGTGTTTGTGGGTTGAGAAGTCGGGAAACCACCATAGTTGATGGTGATTCTCCTGAAGTCTGCTCTTGCCACGACTAGATGGGCTGCCCTGGGGATGATACTGAGGTTTGCCACGGACTTCCCTTGGCTCCCACCATGCTGTGATAGACTGCCAGGCTGCCTTCAGTGGGAGACTTAATTCTCTGTCACTTTGTGGGTTTTGTAGCTTTAACATTTGCTAAGAGTCATTTTTTTACAGTTATTTGAAGTGATTGGAGCCAGAGCTCATGCCAAGTTTATGCTTTCACTATGCTATGTTGCTTACTGCCCCCAAAAAGTAATATTTTGAAAAATAGAGTCAACCTTATAGAAAAAAGAAGGCATAAACCATCATTGAATAAAATAATTCTATAAAAATTAGAATTGGTCAGTTAAAATCTAATAAGTCAATGAGACATCAAGAAATACAAAAAATTAAAAATGAAAGAAGGAAGAAAATGAGAAGCAACACATAAGGAACAAAAACAATAACTTGATCAAAGAGAGGTGATTCAACACACGTCTGAGTATCTAAAAAGGCAGGATAAAAAGAACCTAGATATTTTATTTCAAGAATTTTTAATGGGGACAGAGCGAAGATGGTGGTGTAGAAGCAGCAAAGCTCTGCAGCTTCCACACAACCACTTTAAATACCCATAATATATGATTCTAAACAAATTTTAGGGCTCCAAATCCCCCCAAAATACAGAAAACACATCTCTCCTTGAAGGCAGTTTGGCAGGAAGGGCTCCTCACAACAGGCTGGGAGCCGAGGCCATCCCAGCCTGAAACCATGGCCTGGCCCCAGGGCAGTTGGGAAAAGCCCCAGCCACAGACTACAAGAGAATGAATCATCAACACCTGTGGCAATTTGCACACCTATCAAGCAGGCTAAGAAAAAGGTCAATGGTATTCTGTCACTAAAGGCTAAAAAGTGAATCTGAACAAATTTAAGAGTGACAGAACCCATTGTGAGACTGAGCAGGGCAGATTCCCTGCCCAGGAAGGGGTCTACTCAGGTTGTGGTAAGGAGAATGATGAGCACAAGGGAGCTGAACCAGGATGGGGCTGAGAGCAGAGTACAGCAGACCACAAAGAAGCCCTAGCCAGCCAGCAGGTTCACCCAGCCTGGCTGTCTCATCACAGGAGAGAGAATCATCAAAGTAGGCAGCTCGGCAGGAGGGGCTCATTGTGGCAGTCTGGGAGCTGAGACCAGCCCAGCCCACAACCAAAAACAAGGCCAGGGCCCAGGGCAAGAAGAGCCTCAGGTGAGTGTACCTTGGAGAACAGATCTACAGCACCTGGGGCAACCTCCACATCTATCAAGTAGGGAAAAATAAGGATAAGAGAAAGGTCAGTGAAAGTGAAGCTTTCAAGCTAACTTTGGGGGAGGAAAATCAGTTCAGCCAATATGCCCCCAGGGCAAGGAAGCAGGGGGTGGAGGGTAGGGCAGGATCTTCTGCAACCAGCAAATGCCCCTACTGGGCTGCTACAGAGCTCCTGGCCTGTGGACCCCACAGGGGTCTGAGACAATTGATAAGGGCCAAGAGCTTTTGCGCTGAGTGACCTGGATCCAGAACATGATCTTGGGTGGTGGTCCTGGGGTGTGCTTTCATCAAACCAAAGCTGATGGGGACTGCAACACACCCCTAATTGCTCCAGAAGCTGTGAAAATCCCAGCAATTTGGGACAGAGCTTTCCCCCCTGGAAGCAGAGTTCCACAAAGCAACCAACCAATTAATTGACTGGCCAACATGAGGAAAAGGAAGTAAAATAAGAACAGCAATCTAACTCTAGAATCCTTTTTGTGGACAAAAAGGATCAAAGCATGGAAAGAGAGGAAGACATAACAGTCACACACCAAATGCTCCCAAGACACTTGAAGATTGCCTACAAGATATAGATCAACTGAAAAAGGACTTTGAAAAATATATAAGAGAAGTGGAGGAAAAATTGGGAAGAGAAATGAGAATGATGTGAGAAAATCATGAAAAGAGAGTCAACAACATGACTGAAGAATACAACACTTTAAAAAATAGATTAACTCAAATGGCAAAAGAGGCCCAGAGAGCCAATGAGGAGAAAAATGCCTGGAAAAAGTAGAAATCACCAGAATGAAAAAGAATCACAAAAGCATTCTGAAAAGAATAAGTCCTTCAGAATTAGAGTGGAGCAAGTGGAAGCTAATGAATTCATGAGAAACCAAGATACTATTGATGTCTATCATTTTGGGAATGGCTAAAAAAGCTGTTGTATGATTGCGATGTATGGAATGATAAAGGTAATGGTTTTGGGAATACCTGGGAACATTTCTATGAAGTGACACAAAGCAATTGGTGCAGAACCAGCAGAATATTGTCTAAATTAACAGCAACGTTGTAACTATAATCAATTGTGACACATATAGCTACTCTAATCAATACAATGAATAAAGATTATTTAAAAGAATTTATGACGGAAAATTATTTCCACCTTCAAAGAGAAAAATAATGAAGTTTGAGATGGCAGAGAGAAGTCAGGATTTTCTCCTTCAGGAGAAGTCTAAACTCTCACAAGTTTGCCTTGGAACCAATGTTAAACAAAGCCTCTACTTTTTAAATGACTGAAGAATACAACACTTTAAAAAATAGATTAACTCAAATGGCAAAAGAGTCCCAGAGAGCCAATGAGGAGAAAAATGCCTGGAAAAAGTCAAAATCACCAGAATTTAAAAGAATCTCAAAAGCATTCTGAAAAGAATAATTCCTTCAGAATTAGAGTGGAGCAAGTGGAAGCAAGTGGAGTGACAGACTACTTGAAACAATCAATGACTTCAGGAAAGTTGCAGGATATAAAATGAACCCACATAAATCATCATCATTTTCATATAATAACAACAAAGTCCTTCTGGAAAGAGATAGAAAGAGAAATTCCATTTGAAGTAACTGTGGACAATATAAAATATTTGAGAGTCTGCCTGCCATGACAAGCCAAGAAATGATATGAACACAATTACAAAGCACTTTTCACTAAAATTAAGGCACATCTAAACAATTGGGAAAATATAAGTTGCTCGTGGGTAGGCCTAGCTAGGATAAGAAAAAATGGCAATTCTACTAAAATAAATTTACATCTTCAATGCAACAACTAAACTGCCAAAAATATTTTAAAGAGCTGGAAAAAATCTAGAATAATTCATCTGAAAAAAAAGTCCAGAATATCACAGGAATTAATGGGAAAAAAGTACCAAGGAAGGTGGCCTAGTTGTTCTAGATCTGCAATTGTGTTATGAACCTGAAATCATAAAAACTGTTTGGTACTGCCTGAGAAACCGAGTGGTTAATTACTGAAATATGTTAGATACACAGTAGCCAATGTCTATATTAATCAACCATCAGATAACCCAAAGACTCCAGCTTCTGGTATAAGGACTCACTAGTTGACAAAACCTGCTGGGAAAAAAAAGAAGACAAGATGATGCAAAGTCGACAAAGGCCAACATTTCACACTCTAAAACAAGAAAACAAATGAAATTAGTGCATGATTTAGACTTAAAGGGTAATAGCAGAAGCAAATTCAGAGAGCAAAGAATACTTTGCCTGTCAGTTGTACAGAGAATTGAAGAATTTATGACAAAACAAGAGGTAGAGGAATGTAAAATGGATAATATTAATTGTTTTAAATTAAAACAAAAAAAGTGCACAAAGATAATATAGCCAAGATTAGAAGAAAAGGAGAAAATTTGGAAATAATTTTTGTAGCCAGTCTTTCTGAAAAAAAAACATCATTTTCGACTATATAGATAACTGAATCAAATTTCTAAGAATACAAGTCATTCCCAAATTGATAAAAGAACAAAGGATATGAATAGGCATTTTTCATATGAAGAAATTGAAGCTATCTATAAGCATATGAAAAAATGCCCTAAATCACTATTGATTAGAAAAATGCAAATGAAAGAAAACACCTTTGAGGTACCACCTCACAACTCTCAGATGGGCAAACATGACAGAAAAGGAAAATGAATATTGGAGAAGATGGAACACTGTTGCAGCAACAGTGGATTTATGAACTGATCTAATCTTTCTGGAGGGCAATTTTGAATGACGGCCACATAACATCCAAACTGGGCAAATCTTTGATTCAATAATATCACTACTAGTTCTTATCACAAAGAGATAATAATAAAAAGGGAAAAAGGACTCACAGGTACAAAAATATTTATAGCATTTATTTTTGTGTTGACAAAGTATTGGAAAATGAAGTGATTCCAGTCCATTGAGGGATGACTGAGAAAGTTGTGATATATAAATGTAAACAAAGTATTATTTTGCTACACAAAATGGATTTCAGAAAAAAAAAACCTGGAAAGACTTACATGAACTGATACTAAGTGAAGTGAGTATAACCAGGAAAAAAATGTACATATAGCAACAATATTGTGTGATGATTAGTTATGATGGACTGAGCTTTTCTCAGAAATACAATCATGCAAGAGCATTCCAAAATACTCATGATAGAAAATGCTAACCATATTCAGATAAAGAACCTTGGAGATCAAAGCTTACTATTTTTTCATGGTTTCTTTTTTTCACAACATGACTTATGTGGAAATATATTTAATGTGATTGTACATGTATAACCTATATGAGATTGCTTGCCAATTTTGGGAGGGGAGACAGAAAAAGAGAAAAAACTGGGACTCAAAGTTTTACAAAAATGAATATTGAAAACTATTTAACATGTAATTGGAAAACAAGAATACAATTAAGGGGAAAATAATAAAGCTGTAGTGCAGATTAAAACATTTTAACTTATTTTTTCAACTTGACTGATATGGAATTGATTTCCATGACTTCACACATATCATGGGTATTATATTACTAGCTTTCTAAATGTGAGGGTTCTACAAGAGCAGAGAAGACTTGGTATTAAAAATGAATAAATAACTTTAATGCAACAGGTGAAATCACAAGGAAATTAAGGGACCTTAGGACATGTACCTGCCAAACGTATCAAAAAGGGGTTCATGACTAAAAAAGGAGATAGAATGTATTAAAAGAAGCAAAATGGATAATTGTTACTGCATGAATTTAAACAGTTTTCAATAAACAAAAGCAGTTAAACCAAATTTAGAAGGAAAACAGGAGAAAAGTTTTTGCCCAGAGTTTTTTGTTTGTTTGTTTATTTTTTATGATAGAGCTTTCATTTCTCAAACAGAGGGAAATCAGCCAAATTGGCAACAACAAAAATCTCTGGTTGATAAGCATTCAAAGGCTATAAATAGGCAGTTCTCATGGGAAGAAATTAAAACTATAGTTGCATCAAGTGCTATAAATCACTACTAGAGATATGCAAATTAGTCTACAAAATATTTAGTATTGTCTATATTTGTTTTAAATGGAATTTCTCTTTCTATGTCTTGCTGCTGGACTTTGTTGGTAATTCAGAGAAATGCCAATCATTTTTATGTGTTTATTTTATATACTGTAGCTTTGCTAATGTTACTAATAATTATATGTTTTAGTTAACTTATTCGGATATTCTAAGCATACCATCACATCATTTCCAGAGTCATAGTTTTGTTTCCTCATTGCCTATTCTATTTCCTTCAATTACTTTTTAAACCTCTTATTGCTAATGCTAACATTTGTAGTAAAACATTAAATAATAGATGTGATAATGGAAATCCTTCATTCACCCCTGATCTTATTGGAAATGTTTCTAGTTTATCCCCATTACATATAATACTTCCTAAGGGTTTTAAATAGATATTGCTTATCATATTAAAGAAAACTCCATTTATTCATATGCTCTCTAGTGTTTTTAGTAGGAATGAGGGCTATATATCATAAAAAAGAAAAGAAAAAAAGAAAACCTTTTTTCTGCATCTATTGAGATAAACACATGATTTCTGTTAGTTTTGATATTGATATTGTCAATTATGCTGATAGTTTTCCTAAGATTGAACCTCCCCTTTTTTTCCTGGTACATGCAACCTGATCAAAATCTATCATCCTTATGATAATTTGTTATGATTTCTTTGCTAAAATTTTAGTTGAAATGTTAGCATCAATATTCACTACAGAAATTTGTTTTCAATATTTCTTCTCTGTTTTGGTTCTTCTCAATTTAGTTATCAGCACCATACTTGTATCATCAAAGGAATTTTGTAGTACTCTTTCTTTGTTTTGTTCCCCAAAAGTTTATGTATTGTTGAAATTAATTATTCCTTAAGAGTTTGGTAAAATTCACTTGTAAATCCATCTGGCCCTGGAGATATTTGATTTGGGAATTCACTGATGACTTGTTCTATTCATTTTTCTAAAGTGGGGTTATTTAAGTATTGTATTGTCTCTTCTGTTATTCTGAGCAATATATATATATATATGTATATATATATATACATATACATATATATATATATTTCTTTACATATTTGTGTATGTATTTGATTCTTTTTTTTTGAGGGGGTAAGGCAGGACAATTGGGATTAATTAACTTGCCCAAGGTCACATGACCAGAAAGGGCGTCAAGTGTCAGAGGCCAAATTTGAACTTAGGTCCTCTGATTCCAGGACCAGTGCTCTATTTACTGTGCCACCTAGCTGTCCCCACAATTTATATTTTTTTGGTAAATTTTCATATGTTTAACTTAAATTTTCAGACTTAACTTACAATGGGACAAAAGGCTTCCAACTACTGTTTTAATTTCCTCTTTTTTGGCAGTAAATTTCATTACTTTTATTTTTGATGCTGATAGCTTGGTGATCTTTTAAAAATCAAATTAACTAGTGGTTTATCCATATTTTACCTAAAATCAGCTTTTATTTATTAATTCAATTACTATCTTACTTTAAGTGCTAGTGATCTTTCCTCTGATTTTCTGAATTTCTAATGTGGTATTTAATTGGGGATTTTTAATTTGTTCTGTTTCCATCTTTTTTAGTTGCATGCCAAATTCATTGAGCTCCTTTTTTTCTCTATTTTATTCATGTAAGCAATTAGAGTCATTAAATTTCACTGTAAGAAGTGTGTTGGCTGCCTGCTGTTTTGCCTTTTTGCCTCATTATTTTCATTTTCTTAGATGGAATTATTGATTTTTCCAATTATTTGATGTTTAGCACACTCATCGTTTAGGATTAGATTATTTAGCTTGCAATTTTTCCTAATTTTCCATGACTCCTTATTGCAAATAATTTTTATTGCATCATAATCTGAAATGATTTCATTTAATATTTCTGACTTTCTTCATTTGATTGTGAGAGTTTTGTGTCCTAACACAGTCAGGTTCTGTTGTTGTTAATGCCATGTACTACTGAGAGAAACATACAATCCTTTCTATCTCCATTCAATTTTCTCCTGAAGTATACAATATATAACTTTTCTAAAATTATATTTGCCTCAGCTACTTCTCTTTCACTTCCCTTGAGCTTAGATTTATCTTATTCTGAGAGGGGAAGGGTGAGGTCCCTGGCTATTATAGTTTTGTTATCTGTGTCTTCCTGTAAGTCACTTAATATCTCTTCTAAGAATTTGCATCATATAATACTTGTGAATATATGTTTAGTATTGATATTACTTCAATGTCTATGATACTTTTTAGCAAAAAGTAGTTTTCTTCATTATCTCTTTTATTTTTTGCTTTTGCTTTGTCTGATATGTTTATTTGTTTGTTCGTGTTTTACTTCAGCTAAGCATAATATATTCTGCTCCAGTCTTTTTACCTTTACTGTGTATCTTCCTGATTCCAATTTGTTTCTGGTAAACAACTTATTATACGGTTATGTTTTTTTTTCAAATTCTCTCTTCACTGAATTTCTGTTTTCTGGGAAAGTTCATACCATTCACATTCACAGTTATGATAACTTACTGTGTTTTCATCTCCATCCTGTCCATACCTTCTCCCCATTTATACTTTTATATTTCCTTTCCCTTGTCTCTCCTGACCAGAGTTTTGTTTCTCAGCACCACTTCCCTTAATCTTCCCTTTTATCAGACCCCCTTTACTTTTACTTTTCCTCCTACTTCTGTCCTCCCTTCTACCCTCCTTTATAGTACCCTCTTTCATTTTTTTCTCCTTTACTCTCCTACTCTCCTATTAAGTATGAAAAATTTGTATACCCAATTGAGTGTTTAAGCTATACCTTCTTTTAAACAAATTCAGTGACAGTAAGATTTAAACAATGTTCACTCCCTCTCCATTTTCACTCTACTGTAATAATTCATTTGTGCTTCTCCATGTGATGTCATTTACCCTATTTTTCCAATCTCTATAATTTTCTCCCAGTAAAAATTATTTGTCAATCCCTTAATATTTTTTAAATATCATGACATCAAAGTAAAATTATACCCATACCTTCTATGTATACTTCTTCTAGTTCCTCTAATATGGTTATCAACTCTTAACAAGTATCATCTTCTTAAGTGGGAAAAACAGTTTAAATATTGTTGAATAACATTTGCCTTTTTGCTTGTATTCTGTCCTGTATTTGAATATTGAATTCATTGTTCAGTTCTTGGTTGTGATATAAGTTCCTTTGCCTTCCAGAAGAAAATAATCTAGGCCATCAAATTCTTTAATATAGAAGTTGGTGAGTACTGGGTAATTGTAACAGTGGCCCCTTGACACTTCGATCATTTATTTCTGCTGTTTTCTGTATTTTCACCTTGAGATGATAATTCTGTAATTTGTCTACAATATTCCCTGGAGTTTTCATTCTGGAATCTCAGGATGCAATCAATGGAATCTTTCAATGAATATTTTGCCCTCTGTTTCTATGTTATCAGGGCAGTTTCACTTCATAATTTCTTGAAAGATGCTCTCCAGGATCTTTTCTTTTTTTCTATCCTAGCTCTCAGGTAGTCCAATAAATATTTTACCCCCAAATTTTATTTTTGTTTCAATGCCAAAACTCAAATACAGAACATAGAAAAGAAACAAAAGTGTATCATAAATTTAAATATTAGAATTTAAATACGAAGATAAAAAGAAAAATAACTCATACCTTGTGCATAGCAGGACATAAGACAGGATTCAAAATATGTAAGAAATTTGCATTTCAAGAAAGCCTATATGATAAATAATACTTGTTGTGTTGATAATTGTACATCTTTCCTGTACATCCTTGTCAGTTTTATTTTGTTTTCTGCTGTGCACTTTTTATTTGCTCTGGTGAAAGGGGAACAGTATAGTGTGCGAGGTGTCCTTGTAAGCAAACAGCAATCCCAATCTCAGCAAGCCAGTGAAAAATCTTAAGGTTCAGGGTGGTGAAGCAATCACGTGCCAAAACTAATATCCCCATCAGCTGGGAAAATCTCGTTGTGTGTCAATGGGTAGGTATCCTTCTGCAGCTGAACTTCCCTATATTTAAGCAAAGCGCCAGGAGCACAGGCATCCTCGAGTAGCCAGATCCCCTTCCAGTCCTGAGTTTCAGTGTAGCACTGGAGAAATTCAGAAAAATCCCAAAGGGCCTTAGCACACACCAGTCACTGCCACCAGCTCCAGTTCAGAATCAAGTAAACTGCTAGACACTTACAATCCCCCAACTGTCAGCACCTGAAGCCTCAGCACAGAAAACCAGGAACCAGGTCCTAATCCCTGGCACAAGAGGCTTGGTATAGTGACCCCTGTGCTCCTGCAGCAACACCCGACTTTAAGCAAATAAATTGAGCAAAAAGCAGCAAAAAGGAAAACCACTGATCATGGATAATTATTATATTGAGAAGGAAGATGAAAACACAAATTCAGAAGAGGACAACATTGTCAATATGCCAACATCTGAGGTTTCAAAGGATAATATGAGCTAGTCTCAATCCCCAAAAGTCTTTCTTGGAAGAGCTCAAGAGAGATTTTAAAAAATCAAACAAGTTAGGTACAAGAAAAAAAAATGGGAAAAGAAGTGAGAGGTATGCAAGACAGATTCAACAGGTTGGAAAAGGAAAGACAAAATTTGACTCTAGAAAACAGTTCCCTGACAAATACAATTGAACAAATGAGGGGATAAAAGGTACAATGAAGAAAACAACTTATTTAAAAGTAGAATTCATAAAATGGTAACAAGACACAAAAAACTCACTGAGGAGAACTCCTTAAAAAGTAGAATTGATCAAATGAAAAAAGAGGTGCAAAAGCTAGTTGAAGAAATCAATTGATAGTAGTAATGCAGGGCTTATTCAGTATTAGGAAAACTATCATCACAATTGATTATATCAATAACAAAACTACCTGCAAAGAGAACAACAAGAACTATAAGAAGACAATTACAAAACACTTCACACAAATAACCTCACATCTAAATAATTAAGAAAGTATCTCTAGACCATGCATAGACTGAATATAATAAAAATGACAATCTACCTATATTAATTCATTTATTCAGTGCCATATCAATCAAACTACCAAAATTATTTCATACTTCAAAAAAATAATAATAAAATTGATCTAGAAAAACAAAAGGTCAAGAAATTAATCGGAATTAGTGAAAGGAAAGACAAGGTAAATGACCTAACCTGCCAGATCTTAATTTTTATCATAAAGTAAAAATCAGGAGAACTACTTAATATTAGCAAAGAAATAGAGTGGTGGATAAGTGAAATGTGTTAGGTTCATAAGACAGCAGTCAGTGACTATGGTATTGTACTGTCTGATAAGCACAAAGACTCCAGTTTCTGAGGTAAGAACTCACTATTAACAAAAACCTGCTGTGAAAACTGGAAAATAGTAAGTCAGAAACTAGGCCAAAGTCTTACACTGTATGCCAAGATGAGATAAAAATGGGTACGTTAGTTGATAATATCAGCAAACTAGGAGAGCAAGGTATAATTTAGCTGGCAAAAGAATTTATGGCCAAACAAGAGAGAGAGAACATTATGAAATGCAAATTGGATAGTTTTGATTACATCCAATTGAAAGTTATAAAAAGTTCATATTGATTCAACATTTTTCATTATGCACATATATTTCTAGATCATATCTGCTCTGTGTTGAACAAGTATGGCAATCAGTTCATAATTAATCATTTTTAAGTAATTATTCAAAATAATTAAGCAGAGCTTTTAAAAAGCCACTTAAAATAAAGTATTATATTAAACTAAATCTGGTTGATTTGTGTGGACACAACCTCATTACTTTGCTTATAAAAAACAATAACAAAGTTTTTTTCTGAATTTAGGAAACACAAATTCATCGAGAATATATGACTCTAGAAGAAATATAAGTAAAATATTGATTCAGAAGCCACAGTGATTGGTTATATTAATTTAAATAATGTTTAATATTGTCTATTGGACTGTTAAAAATAGCAACTATATTCTCATTTTTTCTCCAGAGTAACTTTCTTCTCTTCCCATTATTATTCTTCTCTTTTGTTGAACCCGTAAATGACCTCATTTTGTCTTTAATTTCTTGCTACACATTATTCCATGCCATGATAGTAAGAGGATTTGTTTAGTTTTTGAAAAGAAAAAGAATTAAAAAGAAGTTGTTTTTCTTCTATTCTGAAAGACCTCAAATATTTAGAAAGTTTGTGTGTGTGCGTATTTGTACATTTTAATAGAAAGCGATGCTTAGACTGATTTGACCCAACAGAGAAAAAAAAGGTTTTAAATCACCGTGATAAAACTTGGAATATTTTCATGTAACAAAACTGGGCTTCACAAAACTTTTAAAGCCCCCCCAAAAAGAATGGTGAAAAATTAATTTTAATACTATCTAACAGTGAGATGATCTAAAAGAATTTTTATCAAGAAACTTATGTTCTCTGCAGAGTGTGCAAAGATGGACCCTAAGAGATGTGCTATTCTATATTTTCCTTGCACCATGACAATGTTTGGATTGCTAAATTCCACAGAGGATATTTTTTTTCTACTTAGAATATAAAAGTAAGAATTTTCATTTAAGTAAAATCTTTGGGGCTATTTATGATTTCTTTGTATGTTTTATCTGTTAAATTCTTATGAACTTTATTTTAGTACTGGCAATATCCAGTACTGATACTATCTTTCCCAGTAACCATTTTATTTCTTCTATGTAAATAAGTCATACCTTCATAATATTATTGTATGCTTGTAAAAGTTAAAATGTCTTTTTTCATATTATAGTCCATTTAAGCAAATATGTCACATATAATTTCAATTGTGTCCAGCTCTCTGTAATCCCACTTGACATTTTTTGGCCAAGATACTGGAGAGCTTTTCCACTTTCTGCTTCAACTCTTTTTATCATCATTATTATTTTATTTATTTTCATGTTTACATCATTCATTTCCATGAGATTTTGTGTTACAAATTTTCTCCCCATCTTTCACCTACCCACAACCCCAAAACAGCGATCCCACTATCAAGCCCCTCCCCCAATCTTCTCTCTCCTATGTCTTCCTCCATTGTACCTCTAACTTTGTGGTAGGGCAGGATGGGTCTCCCTATGCAAGTGCCTCTATATCTTAATTCCCAGTTGCATGTAGTTAATAATGATAAAAATATTAATAATAATAAGAAGAAGAACTATTATTATTATTATTATTATTACACACACACACACATATATTAACATGTGATTGTACAACTTTTAGCTCTAGTTTGTTTTACTTCCTCCCTTGCCTCCCACCCCCACTGGAAGGACAAGCAATTTCATACAGGCTGTACATGTATAATTACACAGAATATTTCCACAGTGGACATACTGTGAGAGACTGATTTTATGTCCCTCCTTCCTATCTCTTTGTAGTGGGCATCACTGTTTTGGGGTTGAGGGTAGGGGAAAGATGGGGAGAAATTTTGTAACTCAAAATCTTGTGGAAATGAATGATGTAAGCAAGAAAACAAATAAAATAATTCTTATACAAAGATTTCAGATTGACAGAGATCTATGTTGCCTATTAATGTCTTAGGCGAAAATAAAATCTTTAAAACTAAGGTCTGTTGTTACTAAGTTGGCCCCAAAATGTAACTTCAATATTTATTATTTGTTAACAACTACCTTGTCCTCATTAGAACTTAGATTCAGATTTGTTCCCACAAGTGACACACTGTCCAATTAGGAAACAATATCTATTTTAATTATATGCGTTGAATAATATAAGAAGTCTTAGATAAGTGAAGAGAAAGTCCCTATATACACGGAAACAGGAATAATATAACTATAAAGATAATTATGAGGCAAATAGAGAAAAGAAGAAGAAAACATCACCAGTTTATGGGAGAGCACCAACTCGAATCTCAGAGGCTGGGGAAACCCAAGGGTCAGCCATTGAGTCCCAAAAGGGAAACAGGGTGGTCCAGGCAGGATGTCTCCTCATTTGGGTGAGATTCTAAAATGGGAGGGGGCAGCCAGGGGATTTTATATGCTTTCCAAAGGTGGCTGTGATCCAAGAAGTTTGGCACCTCACTCTTTATATTTCCACCCACTAAGGAAAGACTGTGTGCTGCTGCAAAAATAGATTTATGGCAAGCTTGGGGGAATAGTTTCTCCAAGCATTCCTAGGTACCAGGAATGGCTAGTTCCTGAGACTTGATAAAATAACAGCTAAGTTACACAGCATGTCCTTGATAGGCCATGTTAAGGGCAAAATAAACTTACTCGCTGTAGGGACATGAATTGTCCCCTCCTGCATCCTAATAATTTTCCTAAGCATGGCCAAATAAACAAGGTAAAACTAAAAAAAAAAGTTCTATTTTGCCCTCTAGTTCTCAAATATCATGGCAATTTTCATGGAGAATTTCTTGAAGGATGCTTTCTAAGTTCTTTTTTTTTGTATTATGGCTTTCTGGTAGTCCAATAATTTGTTTTTAAATAATAATTTTTAAAATTTGTTTTCTTGCTTACATTATTAATTTTCATGAGATTTTTGAATGACAAATATTCTCCCCATCTTTCCACTATACCAACCCCAAAACAGCAGTCCCACTGTAAAGCCCCTCCCCTTATCTGCTCTCTAAATTTCTGGTAGGGCAGGGAGGGTCTCCCTACCCCAGCCCCTGTATTCTTAATTCCTAGTTGCCAGTATTTCAGAGTTTTAAATTCTACATACGTTCAATTCCTCCCTTGTCACTCACCCCCACTGAAAGGACAAGCACATCAATACAGGATGTGGATGTGTGATTATACAGGACATGTCCATAGTGCACATATTGTGACAGTGATCATATATCCCTCCTTCGTATCCCTCCTCCCCTTTTTCTGTTCTCTACCCTGTCCCTGTCAATGTATTGAAGTGTGAGCTTCCAACATCCCTCCCCCAGGCCCTGACCGTCCCCCCCGTCATCCCCACCCTCATCCCAATGCCTGCTACTCTCTTGAGTGACATAATGCCCAGTTTAGAGTTTATGCCATTTCTTCCCTAAGACAGATTCAATGAGAGTAATTGAAAGTAAAGTTGTAATAGTTATCCCTTCCCTCTTCTATATGGGATAATGAACCCCATTTTGTCTCTACCTATCTCCTCTCATTCTAGCTCTCTCCCAACTCAGAATTTTTGCCTTTTAAAGTATAATCGCTCTGTATTGAATTGATCCTATGCCCTCTATATACACATATATGCACATGTTCAGATATGTATTCATACACGTGTAGCCTACTATATAGACATATGAGTAAGTATATAAATATATGTATATATGTGTGTGTATATGTGTATATATGTATATATATACATATACATACATATCTATATCTATATCTATATCTGCATATATATATTTGTATTCCCTTCATCTATTCTCATACTAGGAAAAGTTTTCATAAGTTACTATTATTGTTTTTCCATATTGGCATGTAAATAATACAAATTTGATAAGTTCTTCATGATTTTTTCCCATGTTTACCTTCTCATGCTTCTTGGGTTTGACTGTCAAACTTGCTGGTCAGTTCTGTTTTTTTCAGCAAGAATGCTTGAAAGTCCACCACCTCATTAAATGACCATATTTTCCCCTGGAATAATATGCTCAATTTTGCTGGATAGTTGATTCTTGGTTTTAATCCCAGCTCCTTTAATCTTTGAAATATCGTATTCTAGGCCATTTGATCCCTCAGTGTTGAAGCTGCCAGATTATGGGTTATCCTGATAGTGCTTCCACAGTAATCAAATGTTTTTTTTTTCTTGGAAGCCTGTAATATTTTCTCCTTTAACTTGGTGTTCTGGAACCTGACAATAACATTTCTAGGAATTTTCTTTTGGGGATCCTTTTGAAGAGGTGATTGGTGAATTCTTTCAAGTTCTATTTTACCCTCTTTTTCTGGTCATGGGTTTCAAGTAGACCAATAATTTTCAAATTGTCTCTCATGGATCTATTTTCCAGGTCTGTGTTTTTTTCAAGGAGATATTTCTCATTGCTTTCTATGTTTTCATTTGTTTGTAACTGTTTAGTACTATGTTGGTTTCTCATAAAGTCATTAGCTTACACTTGGTCCAATCTAATTCTGAAGGAATTATTCTCTTCAGAATGCTTTTGAGATTCTTTTTCCATCTGGGAAATTTGACTTTTTAAGGCATTCTCCTCCTCATTGGCTTTCTGGGCCTCTTTTGCCATTGGGTTAATCTATTTTTTAACATGTTATTTTCTTCAGTCAGGTTGTTGACTCTCTTTTCATGATTTTCTCGCATCATTCTAATTTCTCTTCCCAATTTTTTCTCCACGTCTCTTATTTGTTTTTCAAAGTCCTTTTTCAGTTGATCTATACCTTCTAGGCAATCTTCAAGTGTCTTAGGAGCATTTGTTGCGGGTGTTCTGACTGTGTTGTGTTCCTCAGAAATGGATTCTAGAGTTTCATTGCTGTTCTTATTTTGCTTCCTTTACCTCATGTTGGCCAGTCAATTAAGTAATTTTTTTTAGCTTTGTAGAACTCTACTTCCAGGTAGGAAAACTCTTTTCCAAATTGTTGGGGTTTTCACAGTTTCTAGAGCTATTAAGGAGTTGTTTCAGCTCCTCCAGCTTTGGCTTGCTGAAAGCACACCCCAGGACCACCACCCAAGACCATGATCCAGATCCAGGCCGGTCCAAGCAAGAGCAATTGGCCCTGACAAATCTACTCAGCCCCCCTGCAGGGTCTGCAGTCCAGGGGCTCTGAAGCAGCCCAGTGGGGGCCACTGCCAGTTACAGCAGTTCCTGCCCTTCCCCAACTGCTTTTTGCCCTGGGGGCAGATTGGCCAAAGTGCTTTTCCTCCCCCAAATTTAGCTTGAAAATTTCACTTTCACTGACCTTCTCTAATCCTGGCTTAATGGATGTGAAGATCTCTCCAAGTGCTTTAGATCTTTTCTGATGTGGACTCACGCTGCAGCTTGGGAGGCTTGGCTCTTCCCGACCAACTGCCCTGTGGCCTGGCTGTGGTTTTGTTTCAGGCTGGGCTGGCCTCTGTTCCTGACCTGCCTTGATGAGCCCCTCCTGCCAACCGGCCTTTATCTAACCTTTATTTTTCACGCCTTGATAGATGTGGAGATTGTTCAAGGCGCTGTAGATCTTCTCTTTTGTAGACTGACTGCAGCTCACCTTGGCTCCTCCTGGCTACCCTGGGGCCTGGCCACATTTTGGATTCAGTCTAGGCTGGCCTCAGCTCATGGCTTGCTGCAATGAGCCCCTCCTGCCAATCTGCCTTCATCAAGAGATGTGTTTTCTCTATTTTTGTGAGTTTGAGAGCCCTAGAATTTGTTTAGGGTAATAATTTATGGATATTTAGGGTGGGTGTGTGGGAGCTGTGGAACCTTGCTGCTTCTATGCTGCCATCTTGGCTCCACAAGTTCAATAATTTTTAAATTGTCCCTCCTGTATCTATTTTTCCAGGTGAGTTGTTTTTCCAGGAGATATTTCACATTTCCTCCTCTTTTTTCATTTGTATGTATCTGTTTAATATTCTCTTGATTTCTCATAAAGTCATTTGCTTCCATTTCCTCCACTCTAATTGTGAAGGAATTGTTCTCTTCAGAATGCTTTTGATAGTCTTTATTCATTTGGTAAATTTGACTTTTAAGGCATTCTTCTCCTCATTGGCTTTTTGGGCCTCTTTTGCAATTTGAGTTAATCTGTTTCTGAGATGTTATTTTCTTCAGTCAGATTATTCACTCTCTTTTCATGATTTTCTTGCATCATTCTTGTTACTCTTCCCAATTTTTCCTCCACTTCTCTTAATTGGTTTTCAAAGTCCTTTTTAAGCTGATCTATGGCTTGTAAAAAATCCTCATGTTTGTTGGAAATATTTGGTGTGGGAGTTCTGACTGTTTTGTCTCTCTCCTTTTCCATGCTTTGATCCTTTTTGTCCCTCCAAAAAGATTCTAGAGTTTGGTTCCTGTTCTTCCTTTTCTTCCTTTTCTCAATCATGCTGCCAGTAAATTATTTGTGTTTTTAGCTCTGTTGATCTCTGCTTCCAGAGGGGAAAGCGCTATCCCTAATTGCTGGGAGTGTCACAGCTGCCAGAGCTATTAGGGGCTGCTTCCACCACCCCAGCTTTGGCTCACTGAAAACACCCCCCAGGACCACAACCCATGACAATTATCTGGATCCAGGCCACTCAACACAAGAGCACTTGGGCTCTGAACAATTGCTTGCCCTCCCCTCACCCCCTGCATTCTTTAGGCTGGGGTCTCTGAAGCAACTGGGTAGAGACAGCTGCTGCTTCTGCTGCTTCCATTGCTTCCTTCCCCTGAGAGCAGTTTGGCCGGACTGCCTTTCTCCCCCAAATTTAGCTGAATTTCACTGACCTTTCATTTAGTCCTTATTTCTTATGGCTTGATAAATCTAGAAACTGCCACAGGTGCCACCAATTCACTCTGTTGAAGACTCCAGCTGTGGATCCCCCTGACTGCCTTGGGGCCATGCCATGATTTCAGGATGGGCTGGTTTTGGCTCCCAGCCTGCTGTGATGAGCCCCACCTGCTGAGCTGCCTTCAGCAAGAGATGTGTTTTCTGAATTTTTGTGAGTTTGGGACCCTAAAATTTGTTTAGAGTCATATTTTATGGATTTTTGCTGTCACTATGTGGGAGCTGCAAAACTTTGCTGCTTCCACACCTCCATCTTGGCTCTGCCCCCTACCACCAACTTTTCTTTTTTTTTTTTTTTACCAAATGTGGAACTCATGCAAACAAAAGTGACTTGCCCAGGTTCACTTAGCTATCACATGCGTAAGGTCTGAAAAGAATTCAGAAAGATGTCTTCTTGAGTACATGTCCAAAAATCTATACACTGTGCCACATTGCTTCTTAGCTAAACTACAACAACAACCACATAAATGAAGCAATTTCAATACTCAATATTGATGGACCAAAAGATATAGCATTCAAATTCTTAAAAAAAAAGTTAATTGTATTTTAGGAGAAAATATACAGTAAAATTATAATAGAGGGGACCTCTCAGAAATTGAAAACCTTAACAAAAATATAAACAAGAAACAGTTTAGAAGATGGATACAATACTGGAAAGGTAGATATGATAGAAATATGGAGAAAATTCAATGAACTTAGAAAGGAAAATATTTTTCTTCAGCTGTATTGGGAAGTTCACAAAAAAAGTGTTAGTTTAATTAAAGCTCATAATCCTATACCAAAATCAGAAATATTGGCCAGATCCTTTTCAGAACATAATGAAATAAGTATTACATTTAATAAAAGTTTCAGGGAAAATAGAATAAAACTAATTATAAATTGATAAACATAATCCTAAAATGAATAGGTCAAAGATGAAACCATGGAAGCAATAAATAATAATATTAAAGAGAATAGCAATAATGAGATAATATATTAAAATTTATGGTGTGAAGTTAAAGAAGTACTAAGAGAAAATATGCTTCTAAATTATTACATCAGTAAAATGGAGAAGGAGAAGATCAAAGACTTTTGGTTGCAATTAAAAAAAAAGTAGATAAAGAGCAAAATAAATATCCCTAATTAAGCCTCCAAATTGGAAATATAGCATATAAAAGGAGAGAGTAATAAAATTGAAATTAAGAAAACCATTGTACTAACAAATAAAACTGGTGTCTAGTTTTGTGGAAAAAAACCATAAAATAGCTAAATCATTGTTTATTTTTTAAAGAAATAAGAAAACCAAATTACCACTCTTAAAGATGAAATATTTGAATTTACTGAGAATGAAAAAGAAAATTAAATGATATTTAGAAACTATTTTGCCTGATTTAATGCCAATAGAATTTATAATCTAAGTGAAATGAATGAATATTTACCAAAAATATAAATTTTTCAGGTTAACAGAAGGGGCAAAATAGCATATTTATATAATACAACTGTAGAAAAAGAAACTGAATAAGCCACAAATCATCCCCCAAAGAACTAATGACTAGTACCAGATGGATTTCCAACTGAATTCTACAAAACATTTAAAAACAATTAACTTATATGGAATATAAACTAATTGGAAAAATAGAAAGGGATTTTACTAATTTCCATTAAGGGCATAAAAACGGTCCTAGGACATAAATAAGTGAAGGCAAAAACAGAGAAAGAAAAATATAGACCAATTTCCCTTAAGTATAACAAATAAAATAAAATGATAGCAAGGCGATAACACCAATATATCACACAATCACACACTCTGACAGTATCAGATTTATACCAGGAGTTTAAAGGTTCAATTCAATACAGGGAAATTCTTCAGTGGAATTCAATATATCAATAGCAAAGGCACCAAAAATCATGATTATCTGAATACACGAAGAAAAAAAGCTTTTTACCAAATTCAAAACACTTCTGAGTATTGGAATAAATGTATACTTGCTTAAAAAGATAGTTTCTGTCTCTTAGTGAATATGATTTGCAATTCAAACAAGCTAGAAGTTTTCCTAAAAAGATTCATGTTGAAGCAAGAATATTCATTATCACCACTTTTATTGATATTATGCTAGAGATGCTCACTATAACAATAAGAGAAGAAAATTAAAAGAATTAGAACATGCAAGAAGACACAAAGCCATTAGTCTTTGAAGATGATATGTTAGGTAATATTAAAGAATCAATTAAAACATGATAGAATAATTATAACTTGACCAAAGTTGCAGAATATTAAATGTATCTACCTAATTCATCAGCATTTTATCACCAGCATCTTCATCAGGATGATTTCAAAATAAAAATTCCACTTAACAAGCCTGCAGATATTACAAAATGTGTGCCTGTCTAATTGCCAAAACAAACATGGGAAATATATGAATACAATTACAAAACACTTTTTTCAAAATAATAAGGTCAGATTTTAAGAACTGAAGAAAAAAATCATTGTTCATTTCTATGTCACATGAGTATAATAAAAATTATAATTCTACCAAAACTAATTTGCTTATTTTATGCTACACCAATCAATTCATCAAAAATGTTGAATAGAGCTAGGAAAAAATAATATCACAATTCAGCTATAACAAAAAGGTCAAGAATATCAAAACAATCAATGAAAAAATGTGAAGGAAGGTGACTTCAAGCAATACAAGATCTTAAACTATTTTTTCCAGAGGTATAATGATCAAAACAATTTCTTATTTACTAAGAAACAGAGCAGTGGATTAATTAAACAGATCAGTCACACAATGCACAGTGTTAAATAGCCATAGAAATCTAGCATTTTTGCAAAACTAATGATCAGATTTTTAGACTAGAATTCCCTATTTGAAAAACATTACTGGGAAAACTGGGAAGTATTTCAGAAATTAGGCATAAACCACCATCTCACATTGTACACCAAGATAAAGGCAACATAGGTAAATGATTTAGACATAAAGGGTGATATCATAAGTAAATTGGGGGAAAAGGATATACACATACACACATATTGCTGTTAGATGTATGGATACAGAAAGAATTTATGATGAAACGAGATAGCAGGCATTACAGGATTTTAAATGAATACATTTAATTACCTTAAAATTGATAAGATTTTGCACAAACAAAACATAAAGAGCCAAAATTAGACTGAAAGCAGCAAGTGGATTAAAAATAACAGCATTTCTCTGATGAAGGAACCATATGAAAAGCATACAGCAAATGTATCCAAATTTGTAAGAATCTGATTCATTCCACAATTGATAAAAGGTCAAAAGATATGAACAGACACTTTTCAGAAGAAAATTGAGCTACATGTTAGTACATGAAAACTGCTCTAAATCAATTTTGATTCGATAATACAATTTAAAACAACTCTGAGGTACCATATCACATCTTTCAGATTGGTTAATATGACAAAAAACCGAAAATGCAATTGTTAGAAGTGATATAGAACACTGCTGTGTCTACTTCTATGTCTCTATTACAAAGAAATTAAAAGGAAATTGTATGTGTGCGTGTGTGTGTGTGTGTGTGTGCATGAACACACACACACCCATTTCAAGCATGTCTTTTTTTGTACTGGAAAAGAACTGGAAATTGAGGGAATTCCCATTAATTGGAGAATGGCAGAAAAAGTTGTGATGTGTCATTGTGATATGGTACTATTGTGCTCTAAGAAATAAGGCAGATGGTTTACACACAAAAAAACACAACTGAAAACTTGGATGAACTGATGCAATGTAAAGTGAGCAGAAACATATCATTGTACACAATAAGGGCAATGTTTTATGATTATCAACTGTGAATCACATAGTTATTGTGATTAATTTAATGAACCAAGACAACTACAAATGATTTATTATGAAAAATACTGTCTACCTGAAGAGGAAAAAAATAATTGATTCATTCCAAATGCAGATTGAAACATGGTTTTCTCAACATCATTTATCTCCTCTGTGTAGAGAATGCAAGTTTCAGGGGCGGAGCCAAGATGGCGGCATAGAAGCAGCAAGGTCCCACAGCTCCCACACCGCCACCTTAAACACCCATAAAATACGAGCCAAGACAAAGTCTAGGAAAGTCTAGGACTCTCAGACGCACAAAAATACAGAGAACACACCTCTAGCTGAAGGCAGCTCGGCAGCAGGGGCTCAGCTTGCTGCTGGAGCTGAGGCTGGAACAGCCGGAAGCTGAGAGCGCAGGCAGGCCTGGGACGGTGAGAAGGAGCTGAGCTGAGCCCCGCAGCCAGCCCGCAGAGGTTCTACAGCCTCCAGCACCCCCACATCTGCCAAGGCTGAGGAGCAGGACGGAGAGGCGCAGCTTGCACTGCAGAGGAGCAGAGACCCGGCCAAGCAGCGGAGCCTCCCAAACCGCAGCGTGAGTCTACTTCAAAGAAAATCTAAAGCACCGGCCTGAGGGGAGCTTCGGTCAGAGACGGTTAGTGAAAGCTGAAGCTTTGAAACTTAATTGGGGGGGATAAAGCTGTTCGGCCATTCTACCCCCGGGGCAAGGAAGCAGTGGAGGAGGGGAACTACTGGAACCAGCAGCAGTGGCCCCCACCAGGCTGCTTCAGAGCCCCTGGCCTGTGCACTCCGCAGGGGGGCTGAATCGATTGATCAGGCTAAGTGCTCTTGTGTTGAGTGGCCTGGATTTGGATCGTGGTCTTGGGTGGTGGTCCTGGGGTGCACTTTCA
>JAQQSW010000165.1:0-31034 GCA_028646575.1 Pseudocheirus occidentalis
TCTCTTTCCTTCTTTCTTTTGCTTTTTGGAGAGCAATTGGGGTTAAGTGACTTGCCTAAGGTTACATGGCTAGTTTTAGTGTTAAGTGTCTGAGGCTGGATTTGAACTCAGGTACTCCTAACTCCAGGGCTGGTGCTCTATTCATTGCACCACCTAACTGCCCCCAGTTCATATTTTTCTTGGAAGCTTTTGGTGCAGGAGTTCCGACTGTGTTGTCTTCCTCCCATTCCATGCTTTGATCCTTTTTGTCCCCAAAAAGGAATCTAAAGTTGGACTGCTGTGCTTGCATTGCTTCCTTTGCTTGCTCATGTTGCCACTCAATTACTTGACTTTTGAGCTCTTTGCCCCAGTAGAACTCTACTTCCAGAGGGGAGAGCTTTGTCCCAAATTTTTGGGTTTTTTTTGTGGCTGCTGGAGCTATTAGGAGGGCGCTGTCTCTGCAGCTCCCACAAACTCTGGCTCACTGGTCACACACCTCCAGACCACCACCCAACACCGTGATCCAGATCCAGGCAGGTTAAAGCAAGAGTGATTACCCTCTGAATGGTCTCTTGGCTCCCTTATGATCTGCAGGCCAGGAGCTCTGAAGCAGCCACATGGAGGTGGCTGCAGGGCCACTGCATCTCTGCTACTTCTAGCTCCTGGGGCAGGGACCGGACCTGCTCTTCTATCCCCCCAGCTCCAACAGAGTTCTACCCTGACCTCTTACTTTTTCTTTGGCATTTATGGGTTGATAATTCACCACTGCTGCTGGTGATCCACTCTTTCAAAGTCTACTGTAGCTGCTGGTCAGAGCTGCCTTGGGACTAAAACCATGGGCTCACATGTGGCTGGGCTTGGTTCCCAGTGCCTGCGATAGATCCTTCCTGTCTTCCTGCCCAGATGCCTTCAGTAGGAGATTTGTTTCTCTCTGTCACTTTATCAGTTCTTTAGCTCTAAAATTTGTTTAGAGTCATATTTTATAGGTATTTGAGGTGGTTATGGTAAGCTCATGGACTTTTCCTGCTTCTGTGCTTCCATTCCTCCTCTCAGCTTCTGTCCACAAATGATGGAGACTCTTAGGAAACTAGAACAATTTTTCTCTTAAGAACCTTTAATACTTCTATTTTCCTTCCTATTTTTATTTCTTATTCTCTCCTTTCTCTTCCCCTCTTAATACTTTTTCCTGCTCCTCCTCCATCTAGATTAGAGATTCATTCTGGTTGGTATTAACAAGCACTCACAACCAGGGTCAGATAACTTTTGTCCCTCTCTGAATTCTTTTCTGCAACCAATGAGGCTTCTACTTTCTGAAAATCCGTCAATAATCCAAGGAGTACTGGGAGATGGGGAAAATATGAAGATGGAGAAACATGAGCTTCAGACATGGAAATATGGTGGGAAATGGAATCAGGCAGGGCAGGGCAAACTCTCCCTAGAGAAGATTGTAGCCACCCGAAAGGAAAAATAAGGGACTTAATAGGTTCAGCTAAAAAAAGAGATTGTTTAATGAGGTTTCTCTGGCTCAAGAAAAAATTATTTTTCAGAAATACTGCAGAAATTTTCATAAATAAATCATAAGATCAATGATTTAGAACTGGAAAGGACTAGAGAATTATCAAGTATATCCTTTTTCACTTTATTGGTGAGGAAACTGAGAGACAGAGATGACAATGAGTGCCTCCAATAAGGTGGGATCTGAAGCCAAGAGTTTGTGATGCCAACTCCACTGTCCCATCACTGTACCACAATACCCCCTCTAGTCCTCAGGTTGCAAGGTCAGCCTCAGTGTCTGTAATGTGAAGGGCTTGTTAGAACCTTAAGGAGGGCATGGGTCTTTGGCCAAATTTCAGGTAGAAAACCTTTAGCAGCCCCTTAGAGTTTTTCTGGATTTGGGAACTCACCATATTTTCTTCTTGACCACTTCTGAGGCCTGGAATCTTCCATGGGATTAAAGGAATCTTACAGAATTTAAAATGTTACCTATATTTCCTTTTCCCATCCATTATCTCCTCTTTCTCTGCCATCTGCCTCCTCATCTCATTTGTTTTTCTCCTACTCATTCTGACTTTTATCTTGGAAGGTGCTTCAGTTTGAAACTGATTTTTTTAAAAAAATCAGACCTGTGATTTCACACTTAAAGGAATTCTGGGTGATGAAAGTGACTCTGTGGATGTTCACTGATACTTATATGTTTAAAGTCTTAGGGATTTGCCTGTAACACTAAGCCCTAGGCCTTCTTGATTTTGAGATAATTTTAAAATCTACTATGCCTTGCTGTCTTTCCTTGATATTGATAAGCTAGAAAAGAGTATTATTATCAAAGTGTTTGCCTCTCTTCGTTTTGTTTAATGGGATTTATGCTGTGTAAAAATTCCTCATAACCTAGGATGGATAATAAGGAAGCAATCCAGGCTGAGAAGCATTAGCCTTGAATCTCATAAGTAGAAATAGGAAGAGCCAGTGCAGGAATATTTCCAGTAGACACTAGAAGAGGTCAAAGGACACCAGAGAGGAGAAACAGATAAGGAACTTACTTAGGCTAGTTGAAGATGTTGCTAAAAAAGAAACAGAAACATAAAAATAAGTGTAGTTCATCTGACATAAGGAAAGCACAGTTCACACAAACACTCTATTGAGAGAAAAACATCAGAACATTCCAGTGTGTACCAGACCCTCCATGTATGCTTCAGTGAAATGTGGATGATGGAGATGGGAGAGAGGGAGATGGTCAGAAAAGTGGTATAGAGTCTTCTTCTCCTTCTTCGGAACAATCCTACCAAACATTATGGGAAAAATACAATCTCTAACAGAAAATAACAGAAAAATGAAAATAATCCTTAAAAAAATCAAAGAAACTTTGAGAAACAAAAAACACACTCAGGAGTTATTTAAGGCAAAAAGGCAATGTTGTATAGTGAAAAGAGAAGGGACTTGGAGTCTGCAAGGCCTGGATTTGAGCCTGCCTTGCCATTCATTCAGTTCAATAAGGATTTACTGAACACTTTCTGTGTGCCAGGCACCATTCTGGGTGCTGGGGGGATACAAAGACCAATAAACCAACAACATCCCCCCCCCAAAAAAAACCCAAACCAAAGACCAAACCCCAGAACAAGACTGTTCATGCCCTTAGGGTACTGCTGGGCATATAGAACACATGCTCAGAGAAGTAAATGCTCTATGTATACAAAATAAATGAGTAATTTTGGGCATGGGAACATTAATAACTAGGTGAATCAGGAGAGGCCTCTCATGCGAAACGGCATGTGAGCTGAGCCCAGCCATGCTTTGAGATCCAGGCTAACTGGATGCAGCCCTTGGAGATGATCATTATTCAGATTTTTGAGATTAGAGCTTAATAAATAAAGAGACATCCCGGGCCTTAGGATGGAAACAAGTGTGACCTTCAGTCATTAAATGCTGAGAAAGTGAAATTTCTGGGACAGGGAAGAACCCCACAGACACTGTAGTATCAGAGTTACACATATACACACATACACACACACCCCTTACCTGGAATGTAAAAGGAGGTTGTAGATTGTGCTATTCAAAGAAAAACACAGAAATCAGGGTGAACTTTCTATTACAAGAAAATGACCATTTCTATTATTACTTTGTCCAAGGGGGAACCTCAGAGATGTATGCCTCAAGCAGCACCAAATCCTCTATGACACAGAATCGGGGAATTTGAGATTTGGAAGAGACCTCAGAAACTATTTGGCCCAACATATAGAAAGTATAGTCATAGTGATTATATGATTTATTTGTATATTATGTGATTATATTTTATTATGTATTTATTTATATATTATAACTGATAACACCAGCCTCTGCTTGAAGACCTCCAAGGAGGGGGAATGTACTTTTTTGAGGCAGCCCATTCCACTTTTGGATATCTCTCATTGTTAAATCTTTTCCTGATGTTGAATCTAAATCTGCCTCTTTGCAATTTCTGCCCAATGCTTCTCCTTCAAATACTTAAAGGCAATGATGTCCCCTGTTAGTCTTCTTGTCTCTTGACTAAACATCGATCTTCATAAGAAATGGACCCAAGGCCCTTCATCATGCTGGTTGCCCTTCTCTGTATACTCTCCAGCTTATGAGTGTCCTTGATGACAGGGCTCTGCTTCTGATGAGGAAGCTTTCTTCCTTGAAGTCCATTCATCTGGCTCTTCATCACTTCTTTCCTCCTATTCATGCAGTCTTAACTCCTCAATAGTCAGTATCTTGATAAGATCCTGACTACCCTCTTAAGCAGGATCATGAACTGGCAAATTGCCTGATCTCTCAACTCCTTCATATGGGTGACATTTCCACTGTATCTCCTTCAGACACCAATATTCCATCTTAGCACTCTTTTCTTCCTGAAGATCCTGACAGTGAGCTCAGGTCTCCTACTGTCATTTGCTTCTATCATAGCCGCTTTGAGTTGGGGTTACGCTCCATTTAGCTAATCTCTCAGCTGAGATGCGCACTAGTTGTAAGTCTCCACATTTTCTCCATCTTCTGATACCTCAAAGCACAGGAGACAATCTCTCCCAAATCAATATATGTCGTGAAGATTGTAGCATTATTCTTTGGGTCATTGCTTGTGTGCACTAAGAACACCATGTTTGGCTCTACTGAACTTTCCTTTTAGGTCACAGGGTTCCTTCAATTTTACATATTGTGTGATCTAAATGTCTCCTTGAGGGTCGTAAGGTATGATTCTAGATTTCTTGAATTCTGACAAAGTCAAAGTAGATTTTTCTGAAAAATCTCTTTCTTTGTCAGAGTAGAGCCTGATGAGGACATATACATGGAAATATTTGTCCTATGATACCTTGGCAACTATAAAAGCTTTCTAGTTAGATGGTTGTGCATATTTTTGCACTTTTGGGTGAAATAGGGTGTGTCATTACTAGAATGTGGCTTCTGCTTTTCTGATCCCTTTCCAGAGACAAAAATTATGTATAAGCAAACTCCAAAGGCTTGCTAGTACTTGTACATTCCAAGCATAAAGTGTGAACTGGTAGAACTCCTTTGAATGTATTGAACATGAGCCTCACACTTCTTATAGATATCTGTTGCCATTTTCGTTCAATAGAATTTTTTTCATACTGGTTCAGATGTTTTCTTTTGAGCCAAATATCTAAAGCTATGATGTGGTACTTTCATGGCCAGGGAGCAAAATGCTTTGAGTAGCAAAAAGCTGCTTCCTGGAACTGTGTGTAGGAAAAATGATAGAATTGTATGGCACTTCATTGCATAGCTCCAATATTTGCCTTCGTTTCAACAATAAAGCATCAGGAGTGAACCTGGAGTCTCTGATGTCATGTTCTCACTT
This sequence comes from Pseudocheirus occidentalis, assembly GCA_028646575.1. Classification (NCBI taxonomy): domain Eukaryota; kingdom Metazoa; phylum Chordata; class Mammalia; order Diprotodontia; family Pseudocheiridae; genus Pseudocheirus; species Pseudocheirus occidentalis. Next base: position 5,306 of record JAQQSW010000165.1, read on the forward strand.
TTTAGCTTGTTTCATTTCTCATGGTGCTTCATCATGCAATTCTTCCCCTCTGCCAGTCATCTAAGATCACTGAAACAAAGGGATTAGCTCAATGGCAATGATCATGGATACGGATGGAACACTCTCCAGTGAAGGTCCGAGACTATCAGCTGTACTTTTATGTGACAAAGATCAACTTCCTTGCATGTCACTAGAGGATCACTCCTTTTATGGACATTACCACAGTTTCTCAGTGTTACATGGCCTATGGAATAGGACATCTCAATATGCATTTTATTTTCTTTAAAATGTGGTACACAGTGAACTCGTTGACTAGCTCCACTATCTATCTCTGAGAGCTAGTGTCCAGCTTCATTCTGGTCAATATATAAGTTAAGGGATAGTTGCCAGTCTATACTTGAAATTGAACTTCATACAGTTTCACAGCTTTTATGCTAAAGCCCACTTTTATGTATGGGATGACAAGCCTCACTCAGTAAATTCTCTATAGAAAATGCAATGGACTGTCGGTTGGGATTACTCTGTTGGTACAAGATTACTCCTAAGCCTTCCAGACTAGCGCAAAGGTATAGCTTATATGGGTCCACATAAACAAGCACTACTCTTTGAAGCCTGTTCATATTTTTCCATTACAACGATCTCTAAATGGAGTTGAAGGAGTTGGGTCAGTTTGACTTGTCTTCTGCTTTTGCTTCCTCACCACCATATACTGACTAGCAAGATGCTTATAATAGTGATGATGGTATAATTCTTTACAAAATTTTGATAGTAGCTATTAATTACTAGAAGACTCTTTAGTTGGCAAAGATTTTTTGGACATGGCTAACTGGCTGCTCACCACTACCATGACCTCTGATCTCATGATACTTTGTCTTTCTGGGAAGATTGCTTTTGCCCACTGTTCTGTGTTTCAGAAGGCTTTCCCTTAGCTTCTGACTTCTGATCTAGGTGATTGATTATAGGTAATCTCCTGTTGCACATATATAAGAAGATTCCTTAGAGTCCTGTTGCAGACTTCTCTCTTTTCAGTAAGCTTTTTTTCCCTCCCAAATAATTTTATTGCTTCTAGTAGTTTATTAAATCTAATGTGTGGTACGACCCTTTCAAGTCCAATCAGGCATCTTTGTAGCAGTGGCTACCTGGCATATAGTTTACATGGGATAGCTTAAAAGCGTCTACTTCTGGTTCTGCTGCTTTCTTTTCTACTAGCTCTCGAAGCAGGAAAGTTTGCACAGTGAGTGAACTCTGAGAAGGATTGTCTTAAGGAATTGGACACAAGCTCATTGTGGAGTTTCTGTTCTGCCAAACAGCTTCTCTAGATTTCGTAAGCCTTCTAACCTTGTCACAACATGCTGTTTTGATTTCAGGCCACATACAAGATAAATGTTTGAAATTTGAAGTTTGAAATTTTCTATTAGACTCCATCATTTCTCTACTTTACTTACTCACCACTGCTGTTGGTTGTTGGCCTTTGTGTTTGAAGAGGACCAAAATGACATCACTATGTTGGGGTCAAGGGATAGTGTGTCTGTGACTGATCAGAGCAATATGAGCTCAGAAGTCTCTACCATAGATGGGACACAAATAGTCCCTGTGAACGTTTGGTGTGGAGATGTCTCTAAATTTGTGTGTCTCATGTTTCTTTTGAGCTACTGCAATTCTGTTTTGCTCCTAGAGCACAATGCCTTCTTTGAAATGGGCACACCACACTGGGCAGCCCCATGCCAGTATTTCCCATGTCTCACAATTGATTCTAAATTTCTTCAGAGGGACCTTAAAAGTGTCCTTATATGTTACTTCTGACCTCTGTGTGAGCATTTGCCTTGTGTGAGTTCTCCATAAAAAATTTGGGCAAATGCACATTTGGTATTTGAACAAAGTGGCCAGCCTATTGGAATTATTGGAATTGCACTCTCTGTAGTAGAGTTTGAATGCTCGGCAGTTCAGCTTGAGAAAGGACCTCAGTGTCTGGTACCTTATCTTGCCAGGTGATCTCCAGAATCTTTTAAAGACAATTTAAATGAAAGCAATTCAATGTCCTGGCATGGCACTGGCATACTGTCTAGGTTTCACAGGCATAAAACATTAAGGATCGCACAATGTAGATCTTTAGTTTGATAGGCACTCTAATCCCTCTCCTTTCCTTTCCTTTCCTTCAGAGCCTCCCAAACACTGAGCTAGCTTTGGCAATGCATGTATCAACCTCATCATCTATGTGTACATCCCTGGCAAGTACACTGCCAAGGTAAGGGAGCTTATCAGAATTTCTCCATTTGCTGTTACTGATGGTTCCATGTTTGGATGCTGTGGTGCTGGCTGGTGGAGAACCTCTGTTTTCTTGGTGTTAATTAGCAGGCCAAAATTAGCACAAGCAGTAGAGAATTGATCCATCTCAGTCACAGAAGCTATGTTGAGTGCACAATCACCTATAAACAAAAAGTCATGCAGCCAACTCTCCTTTTGATTCAGTCTTGGTTTGTAGCCTTTTCAAGTTAAGTAATTTGCCTTCCGTGATGTAGCTGAGCTTGATACTGTTTTAATCCTTGTTGAAGACATCTTTGACAACGACCCTGAGAACATCATGCTAAAAAGCATGGGGAGCAAGCACACAGCCTTGCTTTACTCCACTGGTAAATGAGAATCCAGAATCCGTGCAAGTATGCCATCATGAAACTGGTCTACAATACAGCCACTACTATACTATTTCTTAGCATCAAATGGTTATTTTCTATAAGGCCTCAGCATCTCTCCTGACAGTGTATAACTTACAAAGTGATTTTCTCACATTGGCTCGTATCCAATATGTTCTCCATCTGCAGATGCTGATTTTCTCTCATACATGGGTCTCACAGCAAAATCAGATAATTCTTCACTGAATATGTGTATCTCTCTCTCTCTTTCTCTCTCTCTCTCTGTATATATGTTTTGAGGAGGAATCTAGTGTTGAATCTACTGAATCAAAAACATATTTAAGATATTTTTCAAACATTTCCACATATGCAACTGATTTAACTAACTTATATATTACAGAGTGCCCTATTTGCCTCCTTGTGATGTTGAATAAATATTTCTCATTCCTCTAAAGTATTCAAGAAGTCATGAAGGGCATCCTTAATGTCTTTTCCCCTAGTGCTTGGAGGCACTTCTAATATCAAAACTTCTTCATGGAAACTTGATTCTAAAGTCTTGCAGTAGTGCTCCAAAGTCTATTTATTTTACCCCAAATCATGACATTTGTAGCAATACAACAGATTTTAACACTTAAGCACAAAATCAAGTGAAGTAATAAGCAAGAGGGTTCAATTACAGAATGAAATTAGAGGCACAATTAAATCCAACAGTTATATTCAGAATGGGATGCCCAGTAAGAACAATAAACAAAGAAAAATTATTGAAAAAATGTCTAGGTAAATATGTAGGCTGCTCAAAACTTATTAAAAAAACCCCATGTTTCAATGACAAACAAACAAACAAATAAACTCATATAAAGCCCAATCAGGCAAACAGCTTGGGGATTCTTTGACTAATGGCTGGCCCTAGACCACAGTAAAGAGCACGTGCTATCAAATACTTATTCCCACCTATAATGTACACCACCTAACAACAGAGGGAGTAACTTTAAACTCTGGCTCCCAGATAACTGCTTTCTTGTCTTTCTTTAGTTCTCTCCCTTTGTAGCTGGTATTGAGTTGCCTTTGAAATCTAGATTTATTATGTGCGGATTACCCAATCCAATCTCATGGCTTTAATTCTCATCCTACTGGCATCTCCTTTTCATTATATCACTGGTTGTGTGCTTCATTTATTCAGTTACAAATAAAATATGCCACAAAAATATTCCTCAGAATTATCAGAAATGAATAAAGTCAATGATATCAATGAATCAATCCACTGCAAACAAGATCCCCAGTCTGGGAGATCTTCCTTCAGATGGCAGCCCTCTGCAGTGAGTCGGCCCTTTCTCAGACTCCCTCAACTCTCTCCACCCCATTCCTCCCTGCTGTTCTTGTGGGGAGGAATCTTTTCCTGGCCTCCACTTTGGATCATGACAAAAAAACTCCAGTGTTCCATCTGTTCAGAGTGATTCAGGAACTCATGGGGCTTTCTAGTCCTCCCTCATTTACATCTCCAATTCAGGCTGCCCTTGACTTTGGACTTGTATCCATGGTTCATTCATGTTCAGGTTCATTCGGACATTATGGGGACCTGTTGTTTCATACCAACAAGTGTTATGAAGAGGAATTTTCCATTATGGGGCAAAAATATTCTGGACCTCACAGTCTTGCCCAGGACCTTGGGGAAGAAAAAATACCCAGGCTGCTCTAGTCTGTCATGCCCTCTTGATCCTTTAAGCCCTCTTAAATCTACTTTGGCTTTTTCTGTCATGGCCTGGTTGGAAATTTTGTGGAAGACGCAGGGAAATACTAACATAATTTCTGATTCCTGATTCCTATACTTCCTTGGTGCCACTTTCTGCCCCTCCATTCCTTACTATTTTTATTTCCATTCCTTACTTCATATTTTTCCGAGACCCAACAACATTTTATTGAAAAATTATAATAACCATTTGCAACCAGCAGATGTCACTGTGGCACTGTTAGACAGGATTAATAGTTTGGGATTTTTTTTTTTTAAACTTTGTAAACACTTATCAGTACCTTTAAGCAGGGTGAGTGCATGTGCACATGTGCAATGATCAGTGACAATTGGTGAAAACTTTGAAGATTTTCTCAGACTCTTTTCAAATATATAAAAATAGATTTATAAAGAAAACCAATTGTATTAAAATACAGTTATCAAAATACATATTTTAAAAACATTTCCGAGGCTCCACATTAAGAACTACTCCTATGGGGTAAGGCTGCCAGGTATTGGAAAAGATGGGTACCATTTCTGACCTGGAAGGGGGACGGAACAATGATTAGGAACAAAATTAGGAGCAATGAGGGGCATAATTCTAGTCTGAATAAAATCAACTATAGTAACTATTACAGATGAAAATGGGATCTAGTCCTGGAAGGTAGGAAATCTCATAAATGATTTAGATTGGGGTACCTGGGCAATAGAGATGCAAGAGGCTGAGGCTAAAATCCTTTTACCCAGAAATGAACATAGCCAGTGTCAGGAAACATGCCAAATTCTCTAGGACATTATTTCCCAGCCTAAATGGAATTATGGTTAAAAAAAACCAAACCCTAAACATTTGGTTTCTTTACTTTAGACCATGGTACACCCAGCAGCTTCTTCTATGTGATCTGCAGACCAACAAGGCCTGTTGGGGAAGCATTTGCAGCAACTGAGAGTGGGAGGAACTCAGTGCAAGGAGAAGAGTCAGCGTTCAAGCTTCCAGTTGGCTTTGGTGGTCAGCCTGGTTTGGAACTGGTAGTTGGGAAACACTAGATGTCTAGAAGTAATAAAAATGATTAGATACTTACAGCTGGATCTCTCACACTGAGCTAGAATAAAGAACAAACAAAAATACACATTAAATGAGTTGTAGGAGACAAGATGAACAGTTATTTCTGGGAGTGTTCTCGGGGATCCTTTGAAGAATCATGTAAATTGTAGTGTGCTGAGAAATAGAATGTGTGCTTTTCTTTGGGGGGAAGGGAATATTTGGTCCTCACCTCTCTCCCTCCACCAAGAAAACAAGTAATGAATAACAGTTGATGAAGGGCAAAGTATTGCCCTGTCATCCCTTTATTAAATATAAAAATTTCTCTCTGGTAGGATTAGAAGATAACTGACTATTGGCTGGATGTCAATTGGCCGTGCTCCTAACCCTATCTGCTAATGCCTTGCTCCCCTAAATTTTACATTGCATTTATTTTGTACCCATTTATTTATGTACATGGTTCTCCCTTGATAGAATAGACATGGAAGGAGAGAATAAGAATCTGTGCAGTGCCTACAACTGTGCCAGGTACTTTATGAATATTAACCTTACAATAACCCTGCAAAGTATGTACAGTTTTTATCCCCATTTTTACAGTTGAAGAAACTGAAGCAAACAGGTTGAGTGACTTGCCTGGGATTGAACAGAGTACAAGGCTGGATTTGAATTCAGGTTTTCCTACTGGGCCCACCTAGTTTCCAGGACAGGGACTGTTTCAATTTTGTCTTTTTATCTTTGCAGCTCTCATAGTTCCTGGCACCTAGCAGGCACTTATAAAATAATTATTAAGAAAGGTTAATTGTAAGTCCAAGATTCCTTCTATGCATGTGTAGAAATTTGGCTTTTCTGAAGGAGAACACATAATCCTTTCCTATGAGTTGATAGATGGATTGATGAATATTTTGATAGACCTACACTAATCTAGCAAGACATGTTGCAAGGGAGACAGTATTTTATTTTGTCTTCTGGTGTGCAAAAACCTTCATTAGTCACCTATCAATTACAAGTCTATTTACCTTTCCGATCCTGGCAATTCAGAAGACACTCCCCTGAAAAAGAGAGATGAGGTTCCATTATTTTAACTTATGCTACATAATACTTAGAAATGAAGTCTACATATATCTATATTGGTGAGCTTTATTCAAGACATACAAAGAGGAAAAGAACTCATTCATATAGTCCTTTATGTTTACAAAGCCTTTTTTTTTTTAACACATATTATCTCATTTAAATTTTCCAATAACCCTATGAGGTAGGAATTCAGGTATGATTGTCCCTATTTTATCAATGGAAAAATCATCTTGAAAGAATTTAGTCTTTTATTCAGCTCATCTTCTTGTTGGAGCTCACTCATTTCTCAGCTCCTGAAGTACTGTAATACTCTGGTTCTCTTCCTACTGTTCCAACCAATATTCTTCTCTGTTCTTTCCCCCGCTACAGATTATAGGGTGCTCTTCAAAACTTGATTTTTAGTTCTGAGGTCATTTTCCCTTAGAGAACTTATCTATTCTCTTGGCTTTGATGCTGAATCACAATTATTCCGTTCTTGCCCTCTCCTACAACACCTCAAACTCAACCTGACTAGAAGTGAATTCATATTTTCTTCAAGTCAGTTTCACCTCCAAGCTCCCCACTTCCATATTATCATTGTTTTCATAGGCATGGGGTTTTTTGGACACATATTTCACTATTATTCATCACGCTCATTTAGTCACTGAGTTCTATTATTTTGAGACATCTCCCATTTCCTCTTTTCCATTTTTCCTATTATTACCCTGACTTAAGTCTTGTTGCCCTCTAACTTGGTCTTTTGTGGTTATCTCCTGATTAGAGTCTGCTCTCTCTCTCCCTGCTTCAAACCATCCTTCACACCACTACCACCAGATCATCCCCCAATTCCTCATTTCATCAGGTAACTCTTGTACTCAAAATATAGGATGTGTTGCTTGCCTCAGCAACTAGTGAGATCTTCTGACTGAGGCTGAATAAACTGCTATGAGATACACTCCCGTAATGCATGATGTGGGAAGCAACACTCACCGAGTATCTGATATGCCCTTACCACTGAACTAGGCAGGGTGGATGGAGGGGTACAAAAAGAGAGAGATGGTCCCTGTTCAGGGATACAAACAATTCATGAATGTGACAAAGTATTAGAGCATTTATCAAGCAGTGTCCAGATATATGCAGAAATAAAGAAACATAATATCCAGGTATACCACTTATTCACTGTGTGACATAGTGCTAGGGAACAAAGCGTGTTTATCTATGTAAGAGCAGCACTGGACAGGGAAATTCCTTTTTTTTTCTTTTCTTTTTAAAAATTGATTTGTTTATTTACTTTTAGTTTACAAGATTTAGTTCCACACTCTCTTGAGTTTTAAATTTTCTCCCTTCCCTTCCCTCCCCCTCCCCCATGGCAGCATCCAATCAAGTATAGGATCTGCAAATACTTTCATGCTAGACATTAGTCTGGTTGTATAGAAGGGTTGCAACCGATGGAATGAACAATGGGAAAGAGGAAACAAAACCAAACATGGAAAAGAAAGAGAACATGTAGTTTGCTTCAATCTCCATTTAAACTCTGTTCTTTCTAGATCTTTCTTTGAATGTAGATATCTCCTTCCATCCTGAGTCTTTTAGAGTTGTCTTATAACCTTGCATTGCTGAGAAGAGTCCAGTTTATCAAAGTTGGTCATCACACATATGATGTGTCTGTCATTGTGTACAAATTTCTCCTGGTTCTGTTCTTCTCACTTAGCATCAGTTTGTATAAGCCTGTACAGGTGCAGTCCATCTGCTCCTCACTTCTTATGCAACAGTAGTATTCCATTACATTAATATACCACAACTTGTTTATCCATTCCCCAACTGATGGACATCCCCTTGATTTCCAATTTTTTGCCACCACAAAGAGAGCTGCAATAAATATTTTTGTACATATGGGTCTTCCTCCCACTTCTGTGATCTCTTTAGGATACAAACCTAGAAGTGGGTCAAAAGGTACGCAATTATTTATAGCCCTTTGGACATAGCTCCAGATTGCTCTCCGGAATGGCTGAATCAATTCACAGCTCCACCAACAACGCATTGGTGTTCCAATTTTTCCACATCCTCACCAGTATTTGTAATTTTCCTGTTTTGTCATCTTAGTCAAACTGACTGGTGAAATGTAGTACCTTGAAGTTGTTTTGATTTGCATTTCTCAAATCAATAGTGATTTAGTCACCCAGACTTAAGTGATAATATATAGGATACAAGGTAATAAAGACAGTAAAAATAAGGTTTCAGACTTCATGTGGTAACATTTCCATGTTATAAAGGATATTTCCTTTTTAGATTTGGAGTTAATTCTTTTGAACCTTATAAATTGCACCCTCATAGTCTTATAAAGGAAATATATACCCTTGTTTTGGAAAAAATAGATTTTTCTTGTTATCTTTTTTTTTGACATTGCCTACATTTCTCCCTAAAACCTTCTCCCCTCCTTCCAGAGAGTCATCCTTTATAAGAAAAAGAAACAAGAGAATTTTTTTTAAAGAAAAAGCAAGAAATACAGAAAAAAACCCCACTTGTAGGAAGCGTTCCAAAGAAATGTCAATGATTTGACCCCACCTTTGCAATAATGAGGGTTGTACTTTGTCAGAAGCTTTTTCTGTACTTACTGAGATAATCATATAACTGTTGATGTTTTTGTTTTTAACATGATTAATTATGTTGTTTTCCTAAAGTTGAACTATCTTTGAATCCATGATAAAAATCCAGGGACTTGCCCCAAATTCCCAATCTCAATCTCCATCCCTCCCCTCCCCTCCCCTCCCCTCTCCTCCCCTCCCTTGCCCTCCCCTCCCCTCCCTCCACTTCCCTCCCCTCCCCTCCTCTCCCCTTCCCTTCATCCTCTCTCCTCCTCTCTGATTTTTTGGGGGATAAATTCTACTCTGTTTATCAGGATTGTATTTAAGATTTTTGAATCAGTATTAATTATATTGGTCTATATTGAAGAAAGATTTCTTTGCTTTATCTGTCCGAATTCCTGGTATAAAGAATATATTTGTCTCACGAAAGGAATTTAATAGATTGCTGTCTTTCTCAAGTAAAAAAAATGATTTTGTAGTATAGATATTAGTTGTTTTAAAAAAATTAATAGAATTTCCCCACATATTCATCAAGACCAGTACTTTCTCCCTCTTTGATAGGTCCTTTATAGCTAGTACTTTTCTGAGACTGGATTATTGGTGTTTTGTTATCTTATTCCAAAAGCAATCCTTTATTTATCTTCTTAGTTTTGTTGACATGTAAAATCTAATAATTGTATTTCTTATTTTGTTGCATTTTTACTTTGTTTACTTCCCATTTTATTTTATTGATTTTCTTCACCTCTTTTAAATCAAATAAAAATTTATCAATCTTATTAGTTTTTTTCAAAGAACCAATGTTTAGTTTTATTTGTAAGTTCCATACTCTTTTTGGTTTCCAATTTATGTATTCCTCCTATAATGTTTCCCTTTTTCATTTTTAAAATTTTGTTTTTATATTAAAAAAGATTTCATGCATTATGCCCTCTTTTTTTCTATTTTGTTAATATATGCTTTTCTGGATATAATTTTTCCTCTTAGGACAGTTTTATAGCAGCATCCCAGACATTTTGATATATTGTTTCATTGTTTTGCTTTTAAAATGTTTTTATTCAGAATTTTACAAAAGACAAAAAAAGATACCTTCATAAATGTCGTAGAACAGAAAAAGTAGATTGTACATGAAACTGCAGATCTCTATTATGTAAACTTTACTGTCCTTTTTAGATATGTAGTGAGTACAATCTGTAGCTTTTGAATTATCCTACTTGTCTTCTTTCTGACCTTCCTTCTTTTAAATTTTAAATCAATATTTCCACAATCCTCTTTTCTTCCTTTCTTTTCCCCCTTCCCTTATTCCTATTCACCATCCCCCTCTCCTACTCCTCCTCTCATTGGAAAATGAAAAAGAAAAACAATCCCTCTGCATTAAATATGCATAGTTAAGCAAAACCAATTGCCATATTATCTGTGTTCAAAAATGTGTATATTCTGCATTTTGATTTCACCATTTCTCTGTCAAAAAGTAGGTAGGATACTTCATAATCAGTATTCTAGAATCATAGGTGGTTATTACATTTATGAGAGTTCTCCAGCCTTCCAAAGATATTTTCCTTTAGAATGTTGTCAATCAATTTATCATCAAGCATTTATTAAGTGCTTTCTATGTGCCAGGTACTGTAATAAGCATTGAAAATACAAAGAAAAGCAAAAACACGGTCCCTTCAAGCAGCCCGAATTCTTATGGATGAGACACATAAACAACTCTATGTATATCCAAGACACATAGAATATTAAATGAGAGGTGACCTCAGAGGGAGGATACCGGCAATTGTTGGGGTGAGGGAGGGAAGTAGACAATGACTAGAAAAATGCCTTTTAGAGAAGATAAGATTTGATCTGTATCTTGAAGAATACTAGGGAATCAAGAGCCAGGAGGGAAGTGGGAGTACATTAATATTTCTGTATAAGTTATTCTCTTGGTTTGGTTCACTTGACTCTGCATCAGAGTTCAGAGAGATAACACTTGATTTCCCTGATACTGTCCATTTTGTCATTTCTTATGGTCCATTAGTATCTTTCATATTCATATAAAATTTATATTTTGGGTTCCTTCTCCTCTATTAGGTTAGTTCTTTCTCCCCTACTATTTATTTTGATTAATCTTCTTTGATACAATGGTATTCCCACAGGCTCCACTCCTCTGCTTGTTCCTTCCAGTTTTGGAGTTTTATTTAGTTCATTGATTTCTTTTTCTTTCATTGTTCATTGGATGATTCCCATAAGTATTAGTTGGGGAATGTAGGACAGAAGGAGTACATCATCATGAAAAAGCTATCTAGAAGAGAATTTTCAGTCAAATTTTGAAAAAGGAAATATGAAAGTTAAAGGTTATCCAAAACTTTGAACCAGGTAACCAGGTATAAAAGATAAATTGGGAAAGGATGGTATTTTGTAAAGGAAGGAGGTGGGAATGGTGTGTTTAGTTTCTATTATGACAGAGTTCATATGTTGGCAAGAGATTCTAATGAATGGACAGTATGCACATATTGTACGGATAGGACTAAATGTTAAACAACAGCTCACCTGACCTGTCACTTTCTCTTGGATATAGATACTTACGTTGTTCTGCACTGCAAGGTCCAAACACTAGGAAAGAAAAAAGGAAAATGTTTTTTGTCAGTCACTTGCTTGTGATATCTAATACCCTGAGCCATACCCATTCTATAGTGTGTTCTTTGCTACCAGGGCACCTACTTTCTACCCCTTCTTGTCCCCTGCATTTCCTCTCCCACCTCCTAACCCCAAATCTGTTGCTACCCACTCCCTGCATTTCAGGGAGTGAAAAAGGGACTTGAGAGTTATTCAATAGCAGGATGGAGATACATGTGACTGTGGGCAAATACCAAATCACAGATCAGGAAATTAGTACCAATGACAATTGGTTGAGGTTGGTTCCATGGCCCCTTCTTTACAGAATTACTCAAACGTAGAATGTCAGAACTGGAAAGGACTGTAGAGATCAACCTCTTCATTTGCTGGAGGTGAAAACTAGGGTCCAGAGAGTAGCCCAAAGCCTCCTGATTAGTAAGTAGTGGATCCAAGAATCTAAGGTCTTTTGACTCTCAGCATTGTATTCTTTATCCAATACCATGCTGCTTAATGCTTCTCATTAGATTCTATCTCTAGACTCTTCCCTCACTATTAAAAATGTCTGCAATAGCCTCTCTCCGTACAAGTCTGAGCCGCCACTAGTAGTTTTCTTTTCAGTCTGGACCTATGACTATTGCTATAGGAATTCCCCATGAAGAAACTGAGGAAACTTCCTCTGCCAATCAAGATTAGTCAATCATTCTGCCATTTATAATCTTAGAGAGTTGCCTGGGTATTCTGAGAGGTTAAGTGACTTTCCCAGGGTCACACAGTCAGGACATGTGAGAGATTGGGCTTGAATCCAAGTCTTTCTGACTCTGAGACTGGTTTTCTATCCATTTATGTCATGCTCTCTCTCTAAATCACTAATATAAAGGTTTTTCCCTTCATCCTTCTATTTGTTATATCCAACTACCTATTATTCAAAGGACTTCCTTCTGACTTAATTTCTTCTTAACAGCATTATTTATTGACTTTGTGTTGATTTTTTTGTCAGCCTCAGTTAGGCAATAGTTCTTTCTGGGTTGATATAATTAGTCATGGTGAGCTTTGAGGTGAAGTGAGAACAGAGGAGTCAAGAATTCAAGAAATCTCAGGCCTCTGCTCTAGTACCAATGTCCAGAGCATGGCAACCAGTTACCATTTGCATAAGTATATATATATAACCATAAGGAAAGGCACATTGATAATCTTTGCATCCCTTCCTCCCTTTCCCTCTCAGTTTTTATGAAGATTATCATCCCATCATGACTCACATTTTTTCCTGTGTTGTATATATTTCAGAATTAGCGCTGTCACTGTGACGAGTGCCAGAATGATGAAGATCAAAGCCAGAAGAACAGCTGAAAGAGAAATTCACCTGAATTCACCTTATGGCTAAATCATCAGACATATGTAATTTCTGTTGGCTTCCAAGCATCCTTCACCAAATAGGATCTGTCAAATAGGACCATTAAAAAAATTTTAACAGACATATGATCCCCACACCCAAGAGGCTTTAGTCAGTTGGAAAGAGAAAACAGTGGTCCAAATAATTGTAACATTAGCCACTATGTGATAAGTGACTGGATGAGAGAGGCATAAACATAAGGCATGTTTTTCGCTGGTGAATCAATGAAGTCTTCATAGTGAAGACAGAATTTGAGTTGGGTCTTGAAGACTGGGTAGGATTCCAACTCATTGAGACAACAGAATTAGTATTTTCAGTGGAGGGAAAAATCATAATACAATATGAAGATGCAGAAAAACATGGAAGGAAGCAGGACATGTAGTCCACTTTTCTGGAGTACAGATATGTGTCAAGAGGCAGCTGGGTGTCCTAGTGGGCAGCTCACTGGACTTGGAATCAGGAGGAACTTAGTTTGAATCCTGAATCAGATGGTGATTAAGAAGGAAAGAAACATTAACAGTGTCAAATATTACAGGAATGACAAAGATGAAAAAAATGGAGGGAAGACCATTGGCAACTTCTAAGATACCATTTTCTATAAAGTGATGGGTTTAGAAATAAGAAATAAGAGCTTAAGTAGTGATTTAATAGTGAGCAAATGGGGATGGTGACTAGAGACTGTGGTTTTAAAAAAGTTTAGTAGAAAGGGGAGAGAGAGAGAAAGAGAGAGAGAGAGAAAGAGAGAGAGAGAGAAAGAGAGAGAGAGACAGAGACAGAGACAGAGAGAGACAGAGACAGAGACAGAGAGAGAGACAGAGAAAGAGACAGAGAGAGAGAGAAAGAGACAGAGAGAGACAGAGACAGAGACAAATAGAGATTGAAACAGAGAGGGGTGGTGGCTTGGCTCTGAGGGGAAGTAGAATTTAGGGATTCTCTTTAAAGAATGAAGGAAGTCTGAGCATATTTGTTTGGAAGAAAGGAATGTGATTGAAGATATAGGAAGCATAGGGGTTATTTGGAAGAGGCAGTAAGAACAAAGGTACAAATGAAGGGGTTAGATTAGGGAAACTATGGCCTCGAGACCATATATGGCCCTTTAGGTCCTCAAATAAAGCCCTTTGACTTCACAGAACAAATCCCCTTAAGAAAAGGATTTGTTCTACAAAACTTGGACTCAGTCAAAATGCCAAATCCAAGGACCTAGAAGGCCACATGTGGCCTCAAAGTTGCAAGTTCTTTACTTCTAGGTTAGACAATTTGTCTCTAACTTTCCCCTCAGAGCAGATGAAAGAAAGATGAACAAAAAGAGCAATTTATGATGTGGAGGATAGGAGACGAGAAGTTTCATGAAGGATATTGACTTTCTCCAGCAAAGATTAACACTATGAGTGGGAAAAAGAGTGGAAAAAACAGCTGATGAGAGATACTCAAAGTGGGGAATGAATCAGATTCATTGGGGGAAAGGACAGAAGAAATGGGTAAAAATGAAAGGAAATATAATAATAGAAAAGAAAGGAAGGGAAGACGATGGTTTGAGTTGTTCAGAAAACTGTGTCCTAAAAAGGCAACTTGTCCCTACCCAGTAAATTTATGTTCCAGTCCATCTGCATTCTGGTGGCTGAGAGATGTCAATGGTCAGTTTCCAATGTTGACAACCATTATCATACTCTTTCTGGATTTGTGGTACTGGGAATGGCCTAGGCCTGGGAAAACAGTAAATAGAGGAGAATAGAGGTGTTGCAGGTTGAAAGCAGCTCCCTATGACAAGGTTGAAGCAGAATGTAGGTGTGTGACTTGAGAATGTTCCAGAAGCGATGTCACAACAAAGGAGTAGAGCCTTAGAAGTGGAAGAGCTAAGTAGGAAAGTGCCAAGAAACAAGGCAGGTATAAGAATCTCTGTTAGTCACAGGAGGATGCTAGTCTTCTCCTTCAACTTCTCTGGCTTTCTGCAGCTTTTTTCCTCTTCATACTTTCCTAGAATTTTTTGTATGGATTGCTCCTTTTACCCAAATTACTTTCTAACTTGAATTACACTTATTTATTTTAAAGTTTCAGCACTCTTTCTCCCAAAATGTAAGCTTTTGGATGGTAAGAGTCACATCATTAAAAAAATTTCCCATTGCCCTGCACACAGGAGGCACTTGATAAATGTTTCTCAATTTAAATTGAATTGTCAGGATACTAGAATTGTTTAAATTAGATCTCTTAAAATATTTCAGATTTTCCTGAATATCTAGAAAAGAGAATCCCTCCAAATATCTGAAAAGAGGACCCTCAGAGGAAATGAGAGATGACTCAAAGAAGATTCAATGGTGTTCCCTAGTAGTAATAAGATTTCAGCCAGTGAGGGAATTTCATGGACTTTTGTGCTAACAAGGAAAATGGAAGAAAGGAATCAGTTAAAAGAGCTGTTCTGTCCTTGGGTATCATTGTGAACAGTCAGGAAATAGGTAAATGAGGAAATAGGCAGCATTTATAAAAAGGAAAGGAGAAGAAAGATCTTTCCTAGAAGGTAAATATAAAGCCTAACAAAATATGTTATCAGAGAAGAGCACATATTGATTCTTGATTCTGCTTCCTTCCCCTAATTCTCCCTGGCACCACCCTAGTTTGGTCTCTCATTACTCGACTACTGTAGGAGTAGCCTCCTGCTTTGTCCCTGCCTCAAGTCTCTCTCCTGTTTTTCGTCTATGTCATGCACTGATAACTCAATACATTTCCTAGTGAATGAATCTGATTATGGCATTCCATTGCTCAAAAGAACTCCAGAGGCTCCTCATTGACTATCAAATTAAAAAAAGCAAATGAACAACTTATTATCTTAGTGTCCGAGGAGCTCCAAAGTCTGGCTCTACCCAACATTTCCAAACTTCTTTCATAGTACTCATCCAATTTAACAATCATTTAAAAAACTTCAAAAAACAAAAGGCTTCTTAGGCTTGTTAGGCATTGAAGCCATTGCCAATCATCTTCACTTTTGTCATTTTGGACCCTGATGACTCTGGAATACAGTGAGGCTAATGACTTTCTGCAACTCTGCCTCATTTAAATCCAGTTCACAAGCAAGTCAACACATCACTTGTGATATCACTGGTCCTCTTTGAAAACACAGGATGAATAATATTTGTGTCCCCATTGCTTAGCACACTGCCTGGCATATAGTAGGCACTTAATAAATGTTTATTGACTGATTATCAGGGAGGGTGAAATAAGCAAAGTAGCTCAGGGAAAATACAATGGGAGATCTGAAGAAGGAAAGATCACTTTTACCTAGGAATGGAAGAGTCACGGAAGGCTTCATGAATCTGAGTTGGGCCTTGTGAAAAGGAAGGGGCTTTGACAGCAAGGATGGGTTTGAAAGAGGGAGTTTCCAGTTTTGGAGGCAATATGAGCAAAGACACAACTATATGAGAAGGTGGGATGAGAAGAAGAGACAGAGAGTAGGACAATTTGATTGGAATACAGATCACATGAAAGGGAGTATAGTATAAGATTAGGTAAGTGGTCTGGAGTCAGATTCTGGAGGGTCTTGAATGCCAGTAGTTGTTGCTGTTCATTCATGTCCAACTCTTTGTGACCCCATTGACACAGTCTATAAGGTTTTCTTGGTAAAGTTACTAGAGCGCCATTTCCTTCTCCAGTGTGTCCCCATGTTACTGATGATGAATTGAGGCAAATAGGGGTTAAGTGACTTGCCCAGGGTCACACAGATAGTGAGGGTCTGAGACTGCATTTGAACTCAAGTCTTCCTGACTCCAGGCGCAGTGCTCTATCCACTGTGCCTCCTGAATGCCAGAGTAAGAAGTTAATAGTCTTCTGTAAGGAGTAGGGAAAACCCTTAAGTTTTTTGAGCAGAAGAGTGTCATTAGGAAGATTGTGGAGGATGGACTGGAAAGGAGAAAGCAGCATGCCAATTTAAGGGATAATTATGAAGTCTTAGGCAAGAAATTGAAGGACAAAGTGACACAGATTTTGTTTTACACTTTGTTGCCCACTGATGGTGAGTTCTTTCCTGTACAATGTTGGAAAAACTCAAATTTTCTCTCTCCTTGTGACCAAGAGAGACAATATACATACATAATGGATAGAGGGCTGACCTTAGATTCAGAAGAATCGCAATTCAAGTTCTGTCTCTGATAATATTCTTGCTGTGTCGCTCTGGGCTCTCTCCATCACTCGGGTCACTTTCTAAGATCTACATTGATAGAGTTGCCTATACCAATAAATTCACAGGTGAAGAGGAAGAAGAAAAAAAACCCATGGTGATCAGGGTTCTTCTTTGTACACTAATAGTGACAACACCCTCAATTACAGTACCATCTTCTCCCCCTTCTAAATGTTCTGCTGCTAAAGGTATGGCTTATTTTTTAAAATAATATTTTCCCTCTCAATTACATGTTATATTACATTTTTTAAGTTTTGAGATTTAAATTCTATCCCTCCCCTCCTCCTTCCCTGAGACAATAAGCAGTCCAATAATAGGTTATACATGTGCAATCACATAAAACACTTCCATATCAGCCATTTTGTACAAGAAGACTCAAAGACTCAAAACAAAGACAAAAAAAAGAATGAAAGGAAGTGAAAAGCAGCATGTTTCAGCCTGTGTTCAGACAATTTCAGTTCTTTCTCTGGAGGCAGATAGCATTTTTCATCATAAGTCCTTTGGGATAATTTTGGATCATTGTATTGCTGAGAATAGATTATTCACAGTTCTTCATCATACAATATTGCTGTTACTTTGCATAACGTTTTCCTGGTTTGGCTCACTTCACTTTGCATCATTTCATGCAAGTCTTTCCAGGTTTTTCTGAAATCATTCTCCTTGTCATTTCTTATAGCACAATAATATTCCACCACAAGGATAGCATATGGCTTATTTTAAATTAGGTAGATTCTCTTTTGAGTTTGACCAGATATCTAGAGGCACTTTAATCTCATCATTTATTATGGGACATAGAACTGTGAAGATGGATTCATTAAGGGAAGGTTTCTTGCTACTTTGTTGTACAAGATCCGATGATCTTGTTTTTCCAGAGAGGTGATCTTTGAATGTTGAAACTGGAGCCCAGAAGACCTGTTTTCAGCTCCCACTGGTGACACTTATTAGCTGTGTGACTGTGAGTCTATCACTTAATTTTCTTTGAGTCACACCTATAGCTTTTTCCAGACTTACCTGCTGAGTTCTTTTTTTATGACACCCAGAAATCATAACCCAAAATAAGATGGTCCACAAGGGATCTGTGATTTCATAGTGGGTTAACACAGACCTGTGTCTTTAAAACTCACTCCCTGTTTGAATTAAAAAGGAATCAGCAATTAGAGTTACTGTTGGACTTTATTCTTCTCACACCCTATTGATAATAGAGATATATATTTGGGAAGTCAGTGTTCTCTGAGAATGTAAATGCCCTCAGAGTAGTTTACAGCATTCGAAGGAAATAAAATGCCCTTATAAAATGCTATCTCTGTCTGGCAAAGTCCTTCCTGTCCCATGCTAGGATCTCCTTGGTTGGAATGTAATTCAGTCTGAAGCAGTTTTGAAGTACCCTTGATAAAATGGAAAGATATTCCATAATCTCCCTCCATAAAATAACTTTGGAAAAATCGTTTCTAGTCACAAAGTGTTAGTAAATGACCTACTTAAGTACTTTCCACAGCTCCATAGACTTCTGTGTCTATTGTGACTTTTGGAGTCCTCATGTCACCTATGCCTTATACTGGTAGCACCCTGACTTATTTGTATTAGTATTAGGTGGGGTGGCAGTGGTGATCTTCAGACTGATTGTAGGGTGGAGTGGCAAATAGAAGCATGAGTTATTAATATTTTTCAGAAATTTACTGATCACAACTATAGACAGTTATAGGTAGGAGCCCCATGACCTCCTCCTGCTCTTCCCACTCCTCAAAGGTGATACCTCTGAGCATTCTGAAACAGTCAAGGCCAGGACCAAGGGGTTCAACTGAGTCTCTGTGGAAGCTGATAGATGACAGATACTGAATGTGGTTCTCTTCTCAGGGCTGACAAAGGAGTGAGATGTGATTCCTCTGAGAGAGAGGGCCTCCAAGTGTCTTTCTTTGTGTACAGAAATTCTTGACTGAACTACGCCACAATTTCAAGCATTTGGCAAGTTAACTTCCCTAAATGTATAACGAGGCCTCTCTCCTTCCCTTTCCTCCAGCTAGGCTGCAAGGTAGATAAAGCAAAGTTGGAATCTGGAAGCACTGAGTGGAAATACTGCCTGTCACTCTTATGTGATCCTGGGCAACTCACCTACCTCTCCTGGCCTCAGTTTTCTCATCTGTAAAACAAGGATAATAACAGCACCCACCTCCTGGGATTTTTGTGAGGATCAAATGAAATAACGCGGGTAAAGTGCTTTGCAAACCTTAAAATACTAGATAGATGCTAGCTGTCATTATTTTTTTGGAGGTGTGGTTTAGTGACTTGCCCAAGGTCACACAGCTAGTTAAGTGTGTGAGGCCGGATTTGCACTCAAGTCCTCCTTTACTCACGGCACCACCCGGCTGTCCCAGTCCTAGCTTTTATTAGTGTTGTTATTAAACTCAGGTAGTTTCAGGTTTAATCTGCTGTGACTCTCAAACAGCTTGTGTGTGGATGGGGTGAAGAAATGGTCAAGTGTTTCACTGCCTTCTCCAGCATGTTTTTAGTAGCTGGAAGGAAGGAACTCTATAGAGTCCTTTGGGTTTAAACTGGCCTTGGCTCTGACTTGGGGCTGCCAGATTCCTTGTCCTCTGAATGTAGACCATGTTGTTGGCATCTCCTGCTAAGAAAACTTCAGTCCCATGATAAGAGCCCACTCCAGCTCAGGGGTAACCCCTGACGTCTTGGTACATGCTGCTCCCTCTCTCCTCACTTTTGTCTTCTTTTTGGTACCTCATGAGGTACTCTGTGCAGGACTGCAAGGATGATGTCATGGACTTTCCTCCAGTGAAGAGCAGCATTCTTGCCTCATCATTGTGGGAGCTTGAAACTAGGCAGGAACCCTCCTCTATTAAGGATAAACCAATGTGCCCCTAGTATATGTATAACTGACTGATGGGGGGACTTCTAGCTGGAGTACAGGGTCCCCAGGTTTGGTAATGCCTCCAATGGCCTCACCGATCAATTGTAACATGGCTTCTGGCAAGATCTGTGACTGAAATACAAGCTCTGGAGGGTCTCACCAAATGAGATAGCTTCAGGTAGAGCCAGACAGTCTGGGAGGGTGTTGGCTAGAACAATCAGGCTAAATGTGAGGAGGTCAGCAGCAGAGGCTGGACACTAGGTCACGAAGGTTTTGGGCCAAAGCAACTCATCACAACCCTTTCAAAAGCAAAAAGGGGTTGTTTCTGGTCTTCCTTCACATGGAAAATCACAGATCTATCCTAAATTTTGAAGTAATTTCTTAATCACAGAGTACTTTAGAGATTATAAAGTGTTACCCATAAAACAAATCTATGGGCAAAGCATTTTTAGCCCCATTTTCCAGATGAGCTAACTGAGGCTTAGAGGAAGAGCTATTACTTTACCAAGCTCTTAAGGTCACATGGCTAACTAGTGGCAGATCAGGGACTAGAAGCAAATTTTCCATCTTAAGGTTCGGTGCTGTTTTTACTACATTCTCTTGACAGACCAACTTCAGGTCCCAAGAATATGGCCAAAAAACATCAGTGTGAACATACCTCCCAGTGTTCAAAGACTTTATGATCCAAGGCAAGTGGGCTTGGATGCCAGGTAGGCAGACAGTAGCAAGTACCATATTCAGGCAAGTCCATGTGGTTCCAGGATAATGATAGATCTATACCAATTATCCAATAAGTTCTTCCTGAATTACATAGAATCTAGTTTTTTCCTCTATTCCTCTTTTGTAGTTTTAATGTATTATAACAAAGTTCACCAAGGTCATTCACAACCCATTTACTAGTTTATAGTTAAGATTTAATAGTTGTGTGGCCTGGGGAAAGTAATTTTACTTTTCTGGGCCTCAGTTCCCTTATCTGTAAAAATGAGATAAGGATATTTACATGACCTTCCTCATACAGTTGCTGAGAGAAAAATACTTTAGAAATAATGATAATCAATAATAATAATAGCTAAAATGTAAATAGTACTTTTAAGTTTTGAAGTGATTTGCAAAGATTTTTTTATTATTTTATCAATCACAACAACTCTGTGCTATTGTTGCCTACTTTACAAGTGAGGAAACTGAGGCAAGCAAAGGCTATATGACTTGCCTGGAGCG
This sequence comes from Pseudocheirus occidentalis, assembly GCA_028646575.1. Lineage (NCBI taxonomy): Eukaryota > Metazoa > Chordata > Mammalia > Diprotodontia > Pseudocheiridae > Pseudocheirus > Pseudocheirus occidentalis. Next base: position 26,564 of record JAQQSW010000165.1, read on the forward strand.
ACAAAGCAAGTAAATTTGACCTGTTATCAATATTATTGAAAGAACGGTGGCATTTTGAGAGGAAGCCATAGTGAGCCCACTATTAGTGGACCTTTGAATATGTGGGCACTGGCTGCCAACTAACACGTTGGATTCAGTTTCCTAAGCTCCTGTCTTCTCAGTGGAGGCCCTGGTATATGAGACTTCTTCCCACAGCAACAGCGTGTGGGGTAAGGGTGGAGAGCTCTTGTTTCACAGCTGAGCCCAGAGCTCACCAAGACAGCAGCTTTCCAGGGATATCATAGTGTGGCTCCCTGAGCAGTGAGGCAGTGCAGAGGATGGAGCGTGAGAGTGGGAATCAGGAAGACCCGAGTTCAAAGCCTGCCTCAGTCACTTCACTAGCTTTGTGACCCTGGGCAAGTCACTTCACTTTCCCCAGAATTAGAGTCCTCATCTATAAAATGAGGATAATAAGAACATCAGTGTCCTAGGGCTGTTGTGAGAATCAAATAAAACGTGTGAAATGCTGTGCCAACGTTAAAGTGTTATATTTGTTGCCGAGTTGTTTTTTACATGTGCCTCGTTCTTCATGACCCCATTGGGGGTGTTCTTAGCAGGCATACTAGAGTGGTTTTACCATTTTCTTCTCTAGTTCATTTTACAGATGAGGAAACAGAGGAAAACGGGGTTAAGTGAATTGCCCAGGGTCTAGTAAGTAAAGTGCTGTGCGTGTGCTATTATCTCTTTGTGTATTCAGACTTTGGACTAGATGACCTCTGGCTTATATGAATTTGTTGTTGTTCAGTCGTTTCAGTCATGTCTGATTCTTCCCAACCCATTTGGGGTTTTCTTGGCAAAGATACTGGGATGGTTTTGCCATTTCATTCTCCAGCTCATTTATAGATGAGAAATTGGAGACAAACAGGGTTAAGTGCCTTGCCCAGTGACACAGCTAGTAAGTGCCTGAGGCTGGATTTGAACTCATTTTCCTGACTCCAGGACCATTACTGTACCCACTGTTCCAACTAGCTGCCTGATATGATTCTGTCGACCACTAAGCACAGACTTTGGTTCTGCTGGCCTTAGATTAGCAATTCATACTTGGAGAAGTTAACAGAACATATCCATAAGGAAATGAATTGTGTTGTTTAACCTTTGTGAGAATAAATCAAATCAAAGGATGCAAAAAATAAGCAAGACTGATTTCAACAGGGTAAGCCCCTGAACCCACCTCCTGACTATATTAGTATTATGCACTGGATGGTCATAATACATCATAGCCACGATTTTTTATCATATACAAAGAAACTAACATTCCAGGCTTGAATCTTTTTCCTTTTTCTGCGTTCTCTGGGTGTGAGAATTATGGGAACTTAGATTTAGAACTAGAAGGGAACTTAAAGTAATTTAGTCAAACCCCTTTACTTTACAGATGTGGGAAATGAGATTCAGAGATTGACTTACCCCCAAAAGATCACAGAGATGAAAGATGAGATTTGGTCTTAGATCGTCTGACTTTAAGCACAGCGCTTTTAAAAACTGAACCAACTGTCACTATTGTGATGTATTTGTTGAATTGAGATTACTAGAAAGCTACGTGTATTCTGAAAGTTGCTTTTTTGGCAAGAGGTGTGTTGCAGTACAAAGTCCATCACAGTCTTGGTTCTCAGAGTAGGTGGCTGGGAAGATGGGAGTTTTCAGAGGGCCCCTGGGAAAACACTGAAGCTGATTGTGGAAGGGCTCATTTGGAAACACAACCTTCCTGGGGAGTGGCGGAGGACCTAGAGCCCCCCCCCCCCCCCGAGCCTCTTCTCTGAACCTTCACCTGAGCATGAAGGGAAGAGTATGGCATGGATTGTGAAGGTGATTCTATGATAAAATGGGATGAAAACTCAGGTCCTGTCAAGCTCTAGAGGTACATGGAGTCCAAGTGAGTAAGGTGCTCAAGTGGATTAAAGGAGATTTTTTTTTTCTCATCATACAGCATCATTTGACTTTTCTAAGGAAGTGCTCTGCTTAGTAAGACATGGTATGACTATATATAATGTTTGTTGAATTAAATTAAATTGAGTAGGTTATGTATCAATTTTGGTAGGATTTCTTTTTAAACAAAAGAAACATCAGGTTTTATTAATTCTAGCCATACTTAACTAGTATACATGAATGTTTTTTTAGCTCATGGTTAACGCTCAATGTATGACCATGGAAAAGGCATTTCAGCTCTCTGTACCTCAGTTTCCTCACCTGTAAGATGGAGATATTACTTTATAAATGATATTTTGATTAATATTTTATGGTTTTCTTGGAAAAGAGTAAAAAAAGGAACAAAATCACATGTATATTCAATTTTGTTGCCTAAAAGCCAGCAATTAAATTAGCAAGTTTTCAAATCATAGATTCATATTAGAGAGTTAGAAAGGAGCTTGGGAATATTCTACTTTTAAGAGAAGGAAACTGAATTCCAAAGAAGGTGAAGTGACTCGCTCAAAGTTATATAATTATTGACTTTTTTCTCTTAAAACTTAAAACAACAGTAACAGCTTTGCTGCAGATTTTTTGCTTGAGATTTTCGGAGGCCTCTTGCCTTGGTCTCTTTGCTTCTTAGAAAATAAGATTTCGCATTGTTTTTCTTTACACATTTTACATTATAGCTTAGTTGAATGACATTTCCCAGACTGGACATTCTCCCTCCCTTCTCTCATCTCCAAGCTGTTCTTTGTTCTTCTTTACTGTTACCTCATAGAATCCTTAATAGGTACAATACGATGTGTCTAGTTTAGTCTAATTTAATTGAATTGAAATTCTAAGGTTCCCTCACTTAAATATGCCCTTGATCTTTCTTCCTTTTAACAAAACAGCGGCAGTAGAAATAGCAACAACAATCATTAGGTACCTAGAGTACTCAAGGTCTACTAGGTGGTGCAGGGGATGGAGCACTGGGCTTGGAAACAGGAAGTTCTGAGTTCAAATGCAGCCTCAGACACTTACTAGTTGTGTGACCCTGGGCAAATCACTTACTTCTGTCCACCTTGATTTCCTCATCTGTTGAAAAAAAGTGACCTGAAGAAGGAAATGGCAAACCACTGCAGTATCCTTGCCAAGAAAGCCCTATGAATAAAGTCCATGCATTAAGAGTTAGATGTGACTGAACAATTGAACAGCACCACAGTTTATAAAGCACTATGCTGGATGTCTGGCATTCAAACACAAGAATCAAACAGTAAACAGCAATCAGGGAGCTTCAGTTCTATGGGGAGTCTGGGAGTCGAGCTGTAACCGATAGAGGTAAGTAGATACAAGGCAATTTGAAGAAGGAGAGAGAATTGGGTGTAGCAGGGTATCCCAGAAGGCTGTGAGGATGCAGTATCTGAGTTGAGCTTTGAATTCTAAACCCTTTCTGCTGGTGTGCCTTTCAATGACACAAAAGAATCACAATTGTTGAGAACATCTAACTCTTAGACATGAAACGTTTACTAAACAAGAAAAGCAAAGGCAAAAATAATAACAGAATCTAAATCAAGCTGAGTCAACAATTGATTTTTTTTTTTAAAGCACTTACTATGTAGAGGGCACTGTGCTAAATGTTAGGAATATTAAAAAAAGCAGAAAGACATTTCCTGCCTTCAAGAAAGTTATGTCATAGGGTGGGAAGACAAGCCCAAGAGGGTGGGGAGGGAGAGATGACAGTACTGTTGGGGCCAAGGTAGAGAAAGTCTAGAGCTGAGTATAGCCTAGAGGGGAATGAAGACATGGTTATCCTGGGCATCCTGCTTAAAACGGAGCCTCGAGGGGTGGCTAGGTGGTGCAGCAAATATAGCGCTGGCCCTGGAGTAAGGAGGACCTGAGTTCAAATCCAGCCTCAGACACTTAACATTTACTAACCATTTGGCCTTGGGCAAGTCACTTAACCCCAAATTCCCTACCTTACCCCCTCCAAAAAAAAGAGCAAAAAATAAAAATAAAATGGAGATTCTGGGAGGAAGTGGTCAATCAGAGGGAGACTCTATGGGGGAGGAGGGCACTTTCATCAGGAGTAGTTCAGGGGTGGAGTCAGCTTACAGGGTTGTAATGGTAATCAATTTGTTGGATATTTAGGGCTAAGTGGATAGGATACTTAGGGCTAAGTAGATCAGATACTTAGGGCTAAATAGATCATTAACTTAGGGCTAAGTATAGAACTCTGTCCATTGGTGAAAAGTGTGAATTCCTCTGTTGACTTGGGAGAAGGCTATTGGCTGAGACACTCCCCTGTGGACTTGGGAGAAGGTCAGTGCTTATAAGGAATAATTTTATAGAGTCAAGACAGATTTTGGATTTGGCTCCTCCATGAAGCTGACTGAAGACATGAACAGGATGGGACTTTGTTTGTTGGTGGCCTGGCTGATCCTTGAGTTCCAGGCAAGAGAAATCCTGAAGGGTTTGAGGTGTGCTGAACCTTGTGAACTTCAGTGTGTGCCGGGGATTGCCCTGAGGACTGGACAAGGACCTGGGA
>JAQQSW010000165.1:31534-54982 GCA_028646575.1 Pseudocheirus occidentalis
ATTCATATGCATATACAGCCTCCTATATAGACATATGTGTAAGTATACATATACATTTGTATTCCCTTCCCCTATCCTCATACTAAGAAAAGTTTCATAAGTTACTATTATCGTTTTTCCATATTGGTATGTAAATAGTTCAACTTTGCTAAGTTCCTTATGATTTCTTTCCCATGTTTACCTTCTCATGATTCTTGTGTTTGATTGTCAAATTTTCTGTTCAGTTCTGTTTTTTTCCTCAAGAATTCTTGAAAGTACTTCTCCTCATTGAATGACCATATTTTCCCCTGGAACATTATACTCAATTTTGACGGGTAGGTGATTCTTGGTTTTAATCCCAGCTCCCTTGATCTCTGGAATATCATATTCTAGGCCTTCAATTCCTCAGTGTAGAAGCTGCCAGATCCTGGGTTATCCTAATAGTGTTTCCACAATATTCAAATTGTTTTCTCTTGGCAGCCTTTAATATTTTCTCCTTTAACTGGGGGTTCTGGAACCTGGCAATAACATTTCTAGGAGTTTTCTTTTTGGGATCTTTTTGAAGAGGTGATTGGTGAATTCTTTCAAGTTCTATTTTGCCCTCTGATTCTAAAACATCAGGGCAATGATCCTTTTTGTCCACAAAAAAGGATTCTAGAGTTTTATTGCTGTTCTTATTTTGCTTCCTTTTCCTCATGTTGGCCAGTCAATTAATTGATTGATTTTTTTAGGTTTAACTCTGCTTCCAGGGGGGAAAGCTCTGTCCCATATTGCTGGGGTTTTCACAGCTGCTGGAGCTATTAGGGGGGTGCTGCAGCCCCCACCACCTTTGGCTTGCTGAAAGTGCACCCCAGGACCACCACCCACGTCCAAGATCTGGATCCAGGCCGCTCAACACAAGAACTCTTGGCCCTGATCAATTGTCTCAGCCCTCCTGCAGGGTCCGCAGGCCAGGGGCTTTGAAGCAGCCCAGTGGAGCAGTTGTCGGTTGTAGCAGATCCTGCCCTTCCCACACTGCTTCTTTGCCCTGGGGGCAGATTGGCTGAACTGCTTTTCCTCCCCCAAATTTAGCTTGAAAGCTTCACTTTCACTGACCTTTCTCTAATCCTTTTTTTCCCCACCTTGATTGATGTGAAGATTGCTCCATGTGCTGTAGATCTGCTCTCTGGGGTAGACTTTTGCTGCAGCTGAGCTCCTCCAGATTGCCCTGGGGCCTGGCCTCAGTTTCGGTTTTGGTCTAGACTGGGCTGGCCTCGGCTCCCAGCCTGCCGAGATGAGCCCCTCCTGCCGAGCTGCTTCCAGCGAGAGATGTGTTTTCTGTATTTTTGTGAGTCTGGGAGCCCTAAAATTTGTTTAGAGTCATATTTTATGAGTATTTAGCGTGGCTGTGTGGGAGCTGCAAAACTTTGCTGCTTCTATGCTGCCATCTTGGCTCCGCCCCCCGAGAAAGAACATTTCTTCTGGGAGCTTCCTACCCTGAAGAAATAATAGGCCCAGTTCAAAAAGAAACACTGAGCCAGGCTCTCTTTCTATATGTACAAAAGTAAGTTCGTCTTGCCCTCAAAGGGCTTACATTCATTAGTGAGATGTAACATGTTATCATATAATGGTAAGGTATTGTCCAGGTCAGGTAGGTGGTGCTAGTGCTCTCTCTATCCACTGGCTGGAATCAGGAAAATTCATCTTCATCATTTTAGTGGGCGGCTAGGTGGCACAATGAATACAGCATCGGCCCTGAAGTCAGGAGGACCTGAATTCAAATCTGGCCTCAGCCACTTAACACTTACTAGCCATATGACCTTGGGCAAGTTACTTAACCCCAATTCCTTGCATTTCCCCCTCCAAAAATCTGTCTCTCTCTCTCTCTCTCTCTCTCTCTCTCTCTGTCTATATATATATATATATATAATTCTATCTATCTATCTATATCTATCTATCTATCTCCATTATTTTAAATCCCAGCTTAGACATTTACTAGCTGCGTGACCCTTAGGCAAGTCACTTAACCTTGTTTGCCTCAGTTTCCTCATCTATAAAATGAACTGGAGAAGGAAATAATAAGCCACTCCAGTATCTTTGCCAAGGAAACCCCAAATGAGGTCCCAAAGAGTCAGACAGACTAAAACAACTTACCAACAACAAAAAAGGTATTGTCTATTTCTTATGTGGATACTTTAATTAGTAAAAGGAGCAGAAAAGAGACATCGATATGAGAAACACAAAGAAAGCAGTTCAATAACAAACAGTTTTGAGGGAAAAGAATTCCCTCAGATAAAAGTACTAAAGAAGAGACATAAAATTCTGAGAGGACTGAAGTGAAGCATGCCCTTCAGCAACAAAAGGGCTAGCTCACAATTATGATGGCTGCGTCAGATTGTTTGCCACAAGCTAATTTACATATAATTGTTTTTTAGGACTTAGAAGTTTATTTCTGAGAAATGAAATCAAAGAACTATTTGGAGGTTGAAGGAATATTGTAAAATTGGATGTGTATGAATGAATGAATGAATGAATAAATGAATGAATGAAAAAGCACTGTGTTTACAAATAGAAAATCAAAATAGTTCTTGCTTTCAAGGAGATCACTTTCTGATTTGTGACCTCTACCAGAAATCCTGGTAGACCATTGGATGACTCAGTTATAACATTATTCTTTAAGAGGTAGAGAAAGAGGAGAACGAAACTTTTTTTTCTGAATGAAGTCTGATCAAAAAAGAATTGGTTGCTAAAATAGAAATAGAAGAGTTGGGTGGAATTGATTACTTCATTTTTAGAATTTGCAGTAAAGAAGTTAGGGAAAGTCAAACATTCTTGGTTTTTAAAATAGGCAAGAGAGTGACTCAGATTTTGTTCACTAGCAGCATTCTAGAACACATTATTAAAGGAATGATTTGTGAATATTTAAAATGGGAAATGGAGCCACTGTCATGTCTTCTTCACAGATAGACCATACTAACCTAATATTATTTCTTTTTTTACCTGGGTTATTAGATTAGATTGGAGCAGAAGAAGTGTATAGACATAATATGGTGTCAGAAAAATGTTTGTTAAAACTTCTCATTTCAGTTGAATGACTGGATCTTAAGACTAGTTATTAATAGTTCAGTGTCGGCTTGGAGGAAGAACTCTATTGGAATGTCTCAGAATCTGTGGTTGGTCCCTTTCTATTCAACAATTTTATCCACAACTTGGATGAAGGCACCCACCACATATTTATCAGATTTGCATATGACACAAAGCTGGGAGGCATAGCTAATACATAGCACGGCAGAGGCCTGATCCCAAAGGATACTGGGCTGAATATAGTGGGCTGCGCTAGTGGGCTGAATCTAAAATGATGACATTTAATAGGGATAGATATAAAGTATCACATTTGGCATTAAAAAATTAACTTCACAGGTCCCAGATGGATGAAACATAACCTGACAATAACTAATGTGAAAAAGTTCATAGAGTTTTAATGAGCTGAAAGCTCAACATAATCCAACAACTAAAGTGACCTTAGATCGTATAAAGAAAACACAGGAATGATGGAAGTGATGAGACTACTGTACTCAACTCTGGGCTGACTCCATATATTCTGGGTGCCATAGTTTATAAAGGATATTGACAAACTGGATCACCCTAGAGGAAGGTGATAAGGATTTCAAGGAGACTGGAGACCATGACATATGAGATCTGATGAAGAATTGGGCTTGATGAGCCTGGGGAAAAAGGCTGGGGATGGCATGGGAACAGGATAGTTATATTCAAATATCTGAAGACCTGTTATATTGGAAGGATGAAACTTGTTGACAACTTTTTGCCTCTAGAGGATAGAACTAGGTGCAACAAAGAGAGACGAGACAGATTAAGACTTGATGTAAGAAAAAAAATGTCTAATTAGTAGAACTATCCCAAAGTGAAATGGGCTACCTTGTAAGGTAATGAGTTTCCCCCTCTTTGGACGCCTTGATCTGCAGACTAGATAACCACCTGGAGATATTTTAGAGGGGATTCCTCTATAGGTTTGGATGTGTCCTGACATCCCTTTGAACTCTGAGATACTGTGATTCTGATTCTTGCCTCTGACTTAATTTACCATTCAGATGAGATGCCCTTTTGCTATTTCATTTACTGAAATTAAAATACTGCCTCATCCATGAAGTTTTCCTTGGTCACATCAAGGATGTTTCTCTTATTGTAATTGCTAAAGCACTTTGTTCAGCTCCTAAGATAATAAATAAATAAAATAAGAGCTAAAAAGAAGTAGATAACTAGACAGATGAATGAATGAATGAATAAACAGGCATGGAAAAAGAAGGGACCATAGGGGTCATCTAGCTCAAATCTCTCATTTGACAGATGAAGAAGCTGAGGACAAGAGAAGTTAAGTGACTTGCCCAAGCTTGCACAAGTAGTAAAGAACTGAGATTTGAAGTATGTTTTTCTGATTCTCTTACATCTGTATCTCCTTCATGCCTATGTGACACTTCTGCTAATACCTTACTTCTCCTTCAAAACTATCAGTTCTGCAAGGGCAACCACAGTTCTTTTCCATCTTTGTGTCTCCCTTGGTGCGTAGCACCGTTCCTAGCCCATATTTTAGTAATTACATCCAGTGGCTTTGCATGGTGTTTGGCTGCATAGTTTGACTCTTAATAAGTGTTAGTTGATTGACATTGAATGGATGAATGTTGTGCTCCTTGTGAAGGATACAAAAGAAGTCTAAGGAACAGTTCTTGGAGTGTTTTGTTTATAGATATACTATTTATTATACAGTCAGAATACAGTCAGGTGAGTAACTGGTTTTTGATCTCAAAAGATATAAATTATTTAGGACATAAGGGAGATACATCTGATTATTTCCATGGGTCTTTTTAGCTGATATTGTTACAGACTAACAAAATAACAGAGAGGTAACAGGTAATATTTAAATTTAGCAACTGGAAGTTATGTGTATAATTCTTTGCATGAGCATGTAGTTTGAGACTAAAAGTAAAAAAGGAACAACTAGGACAAAACACATGCCAATGGTCTCCACCTCTCTAGAAATACATTCATTACAAGTTAACTTTCTCTTTTTAAATAATTTTTTCTCTTTCTCTTCCAATTGGCCTCTTTCAGTCCTACCGTAAGTCTTAGCTTTTAAAAGCATTTATTTTATTTTATTTTTTTGGAGGACATCTTAGCTTTGATATTCTGCTAAACAATTAACTTTACTACTTATTGTATGGGCCTGTGTTAGTCTGTCTCTTCTGGCCCACTTTCTTACACCTACTTGCAGGACCTCTGAATCTCTTTTATTTTAAGACTTTTTAAGATTTATTCTTAGTTTTCAACATTCACTTTTATAAGAATCTGAGTTCTAACATTTTCCCCCTCCCTTCCCTCTCCTCTCCCCAAAGGTAGCATATAATTTGATATAGGCCATACATACATATACAATCATATTAAACATATTTCCATATTAGTCCTATTGTAAAAGAAAAATAAGAGCAAAAGGGAAAAACCATGAGAAAGAAAAAAACCAAACCAACAAAAAGAGCAAATAGTGGGCTTTGATCTGCATTCAGACTCCATAGTTCTTTCTCTGGATGTGGATGGCATTTTCCGTCAGGAGTCCTTTGGAATTTTCTGACTCTCTTTTTAGTGACCTGATTATCCTTCACGCTTTGCTCAGATGCTAGAGTCAGAATCCTGGGAATGGCCTGCTGTACTTGTGCCTGCAGCTGTTTTAAAGTGTAACCACGGAGGAGGAAGGAGCTTTAGTGTAACTCACAAAGTTCTTTCTAAGAGGCAGAGGGAAAGAAAGGGAATAAGCATTTACATAGGACCTAATATGTGCAAATAATGAATGTTAGCCCAGGCACTGGGTGCCAAGTGCTTTTTACAAGGATTATCTCATTTGATCCTCATAATAACCCAGCAAGGTAGTGCTGCTATAATCCTCACTTACAATAGAAGTAACTGAGGCAAAGTTAAATGACTTGCCCTGAGTCACACAGATAGTGAGTGTCTGAGTCCAGATTTGAGCTCAGATATTCCTGACTTCAGGCCTATTGTTCTATCCATTGTACTATCAGGACTATTACTGAACTTGCTTGAAGATGTTTTAGCATTGAGAGAGAAATTAGGTGCCTCCTTTGCCGCTGTCCTCTGGCCTACTTACTTCCCAGATGGCTTGGAAGTCATCACTCTTCGGATCTAGGTAAGGGATATGAGAGCACTTGGTAAAGCTGAGGCCCCAAAATGAAAGACAGTTTTGCTTGAGAGTCTTACTTGAGAGTGAAAGGGATTTAATGGAAATTATGAAGCACACGAATGGATGTATTGAGATTCACCAACACCCTAATGGTATTCCAGACCCAATGTAGTCCACAACTCCTTCTCTTCTTCTGTTTGAAATTGCATCATTCCCTGGGAAAGTGTTGGATAAATTTTCAATTCTTGAGCCTGACATTCAAAGCCTTCCTTCATATAGCCTTAACTTAACTCCAATTTTAGTTTCCAATATTCCCTCCATAAAGGCTCTGCTCCAACTCAACTGATTTCTTCTCTATAGATAAGTATGAAATAACCACAGACTCCTCTTTGCCTTTCTTTACAAATTTTTTCTGTTTGGAATCCCTTCCATTTATTCACTTATCCAAGTCCTATCTATCCTTCAAAGTCCAGTTCAATTCAATATCCTTCACAGTCCAAATCCATTGATAGTCTATGTTGTCTGTACCTCTCACACACAGTTCCTGGATGAATGCTTTCACTTGGGAGATGGGCTATATTCCTCTGTGTTTTGCTGCATAGAACTGTTCCCACGAATATTTTGTTCACAAAGACTACCTGTGTGCCTCTGAGTGGCCCTTGCTATAAGTGATTAACAGGTAATTAAGATGCAAAGAGGTGGTAAATGTGTATAAGGCTTTTCAGGTAAAATGCAAAACTTAAACAAAGCCCATGGGCAGAAAAGCTAGTTATGAATCTGTCCCAATTTCTAATGAGATAGAAAGGATTGAGAAGACCTAGTGTTTCCCTGGAACAAATAACAGGCATCTCTACTTTAAGCTATAAGCTTAGGAGTGAGTATGGGGTTACAGCTGGGTTGGGTATGCTATGGGGCTCCAGAGAAAAATGCTCTGAAACAGAAAGACATTTTATCTGTGTCCCTGAGTTTCTGAATGAATTTATTTTTTATTTTTTAGTTACAAGGACCAGAATATCAGCAGCTGGGCTTTGAATATGTATGGCTCTTTCCATTTTTTTCATCATAAATAAAGAAATAAATTGTCAGAAAAAGGAGAGAGAAGACACAGGAAATCAGCATGTATGCCAGAGAAAATGTTGTCAAAGAGAGACATCAGACTGGGGACAAAACCAAGTGATTAGAGAGTCATTGGATAAAGAGAGAGAATCCTGGGATATTAACAGAGAGTCATTGAATGAAGTGAACTATGCAAGTGAACGAGAAAAGCAGAAAGACTTAGAGTACTGGGGAAAAATGAATACCTAGCCAAGGAGAGAGAGTTACTGACTAAAGTAATAGACACCTTATGTAAAGAGAGAATCCTTGGCACCTGAGAGAGAAGACTTGAATAAAGAGAGAGAATCCTTGGCTAAAAAAATGAATTCTTGGTTAAAGAGAAGAAATCCTTGGATATAGACAAAGAATCATTGGCCAAAGAGAGAATTCTTGGCTAAGGAGAGGGAATCTTTGCGTATCAATAGAGAATCATTGGCTAAAGAGAGACAGTCCTTGGCTATAGAGAGGGAATCCTTGGATACTAATAGAGAGTCATTGAATAAAGTGAACTATGAAAGTGAACAAGAAGAGCAGAAAAACTCAGGAAAAGACTCAAGAGTACTGGGGAAAAAGTGAAAAGGCCAAGGAGAGAGAGTCATTGGCTAAAGAAATAGACTCCATATATACAGAGAGAGAATCCTTAAATAAAGAGAAGGAATCTTTGGATACAGACAAAAAGTCATTGGAAAGAGAAATCTTGGCTAAAGAGAGAGAATCCTTGAAAAGAGAGAGATGAAGAAAGGGATAAAGTTCCTGGGTAAAAAGAGGCACATTTTTATTCCAAAAGAACTTCTTGATAATGAGAAGAAATTTCAAGGTAAGAAAAAATGACTTGTTTGGGTCCAATAAATTTGTTGAGGAAAAAGAAAATCTGGGCAAGAAGACAGAATACCAGCACATAGGTAACATGGTGAAGAAGGCTGTGCCACAAGATATATAGGAGTTTTCTTTTTTTGAGATATATGAGTGAAGGACAATAAATGATATAAGTTCCTCAAGGGGAAAAGGAGGGTCAACTCTTGTGGAAGAATCAGTGGAATCATTGACCTCCAGATTAGAGAATCTCTACCAGTTTTCATGCATTTGGCTTATCCCAGGGATATGTCCCAGAAACTTGGGAGTCTGCTTTGCTTCTCTGCTTTACAGTCTATCTGGAGGCAGGAAAAATTCCCTTCTAGAGACAGCTAGGCCTAAACTTAGAAATCTTCTGACTTGTTTCTTTTTTGCCCCTCTCCTTTCCTTGCACAGGCCAGGCTCTTGAAATTGAGGATGAATGACTATGAATGAATAAGAAAGGAAGAGAAGCAAGGGAAGGATTATGGCTTAGTGTATCAATGGATGGTCTACCTTTTTCTCTTCTCTTCTTCCCTCTATCCTCATCCCAGGAAATGGGACTGCATCCTGGTGACAATTCTGCTGCTTGGGCCCTGTGGCCTAGGAACAGCTGAGGGAGTCAGAGCTGAAATGGATCTGACCTTCCTAGTGATCCTACCTGGAATCTGGGGCATTGGGTAGCAAGCTGTGACAGACCCTTGCCATGCCCAGGTAGTCAGTTGCTTTGACTCTCTGCAGGGCCCTCCATGAGGATATCAGTATAAAAACTCTTATCAGTACTCTGACTGGTACTGCAATGATCATAAATATTGCCCCTTTGAAGCCAAATTCTATAATAAATTCCCCACAGTTAAAACACTGAATTATTTCCTTTTTTTTTTTTTTTTGCTTTTTGGAGGGCAGTTGGGGTTAAGTGACTTACCCAAAGTCACACGGCTAGTTTTTGTGTCAAATGCCTGAGGCCGAATTTGAACTCACGTCCTCCTGACTCTAGGGTTGGTGCTCTATTCACTATTCACAAGGTGCGCCACCTAGCTGCCCCATGAATTACTTCTTTTTAAAAAAATGAAAAGAATGTTCTGGAGGTATATCAAGAATCTAGGAGATCTCAGGTGAAATAGACCGATTAAAATCTTACTACTGATAAGATGTTTTTTCAAATGTTCAGAAAAATATCTTCTATCAATCTCCACCTCTACTACTTTAGACTTCACCTTAGACTTGTTCTTGACCTTGACCTTGACCCTAATGAGCATCCAACATTAGGAGGAGATCTAGTTAATCCGCTTTGGCCCTCTGGGGGCCAACAGTTGGCCTTGAGGGTCTCCATTTACTTCCACTCCCATTCCTGGACCTACAAAATATCCCAGAGACTGGGAGCTCTGCCTTTCCTGGTATGGCTGCATGCAGGGAAAGGATTCCTTTCTAGAGAAAGCTAGGCCAGGATTTTGAAATTCTTGAACTTTCCTGGTTCTTGTTCTTTCTGGCCCTTTTCTCAGCACAGGTCAAATCTCTGAAGCTAAGGGTGAGTGAGCTAAAAGAGTGTTTGAGTTGTCCTTATCTTCCCCTTTTTCTCCCCCTTTCCCTCACATTGCATTTTGCTTATCATTTATTTAACTGAATCATTGTAAACCTTAGAACCAGAGATGTAAGGATTTTCCAGAAGGGAAGAATCAGTCGCTGTCAGTAAATAAAGTTTTATTAAGCACATACAATGTGACAGGAACTGTCCTAAGTACTAGGGATGCAAAAAGAGGAAAAAGACAGACCCTTCCTTGAGGGAGCTCCCAATCCAATGGGAGGAATCAACAAGTAAACAAATATATACAAACAAACTATACATAGTATAAATAGGAAATAATTAAAAGAGGGAAGAATTAAGAGGGACTAGGAAAGGCTTCTTAGAACAGGGAGATTTTAGTTAAGACCTAAAGGAAGCCAGGGGATCTAGGAGGTGGAGATGAGGATGGAAAGCATTCCAGGAATGAGGGACAGCCAGAGAGAATTCCTGGATCGGAGAGATGGAGCAGTGACATGTCCAGTGTCACTGGATCAAAGAGCATGTGGAGGGGAGTAAAGTGAAAGAAGACTGGAAAGGTAGAAGGGGTCTGTATTATGGAGGGCTCTGAACACCAAACAGAGGATTTTGTATTTGATCCTGTAATTAATTGTCTGGGCAGGAAGGGTGTGTGTGTGTGTGTGTGTGTGTGTGTGTGTGTGTGTATGTGTGTGTTGTGTGACATGGTCAGACTTGTGCTTTAAGAAATTCACTTTGATGGCTGAATGGCGGGTGGGTTGGAGTGAGAAGAGACTTGAGGCAGACAGACCTCCAACCAGGCTATTGCCATAGTCCAGGTGTGAGGTGATTAAAGCCTACACCAGAGTAGTGACAATGTGAGAGGAGAGAACAGGGTCAGTTGAGCAATATTGCAAAGGAGAAATTAACAGGTTTTGAATATGCAGAATTAAGAGATAGTGAGGAGTTGAGAGACACCTAGGTTTCAAGCCTGAGGTACTGGGAGGATGGTGTTGCCCTCTGTAGTAACAAGGAAGTTAGGAGGTGATGGGGGGAGGTTTAGGGAGAAATATTATGAATTTGCCTTTGGACATATTGAGTTAAGATGTCTACTGGGCATCCAGTTTGAAATGTCTGAAAGGCAATTGGAGACACGAGATTGGAGGTCAGCAGAGAGATTAGGGCAGAACAGGCAGATTGAGAATCATCACCATAGAGATGGTAATTAAATCCAGGGAAGTTGATGGGATCATCAAGTGAGGTAAAGTAGAGGGAGAAGAGAAGAGGGGCCAAGACACAACCCTGAGGGACTCCTGGTTTAGAAGGTATGATCTGGAGGAAGATCTAGCAAAGGAGAGCAAAAGACCGGTAAGACAGGTGGGAGGAAAACTAGGAGAGGGTGGTATCCCAAAAATGTAGAGAGAAGAGGGCATCAGGGATAAAAGGATGACTGACAGTATTAATAGTTGCAAAATATTTAAGGAGAATGAGAATTGAGGGAAAACAATTAGACTTGATAATAAGGAGATCATTGGGAACTTTGAAGAGAATAATTTCAGTGCAAGGATGAGGGAATAGGGACATAAAGGTTAGAACCAGCTAGGGTCTTTGGAAAAATTAATAATCTCTTAATTTTTAGTGTTCCTTAGAGAATGAACTTTTTTTCATTTCTTTTTCATTTGCTCTCCAGGAAGAAATTGGTAAGTTTCATTTTTTCTTTAAAATCTGATTCTACTTCTTATGACTCTTCTCTGATAAGTGGTTTCTGCCTCTGGCTAATGTGTGACATATATCTTTCTCTTTCTGTGTGTTCCTTTTTAGAGAAAAGAAAGGCTCTATACCAGGCAGGTGAATGACCCTGATGTTTTCTCTTTATTTCTGGAGAAAGGAAAATACATATTATTGCTATAGGATTAAAGATGAAGAGCCTAAAGGGAAGGTCAGATCTCTTAATGTTGTTTCTAACCAAGGCAGTATGGTAAAATGTAAATAGCCTTATGTTTTCAGTCAGGGGATTTGGGTTCTAGTCATACAGAAAAAATACATCACATTCTTTTAAGTTTAATGTGCATTATTAACATTTTCCCTTTACAATAGACAAGCCTTTACAGTAGACAAGACAATAAACCAAACCCTGATTTTTGAGGATTTCTGAAGTATAAACGCTCATACCAAAAATTTGACAATTGACTCCTAAGATCTGGTGTGAATTGGATCTGGCTTATCTCTAACCTTGGGCAAGTTACTCAACCTCTCTGGTTCTCAGTTTCCTCATCTGTAAAATGAGGGGTTTGGATGAAAAAAACAAGAAATTACATTCCTAGGGTATTTCTAGGAGTCGCAGATAACTCTCTGTTATCAACTCTGCACATGCGGGAAAGTTATAGTAAGAGGAAAATCCAGGTTAGGCCATAGAGTTAAAAAAAAGTCAGGCATTAAATTGTATGTGACACTAATAAGACAATACCTAGGATTCAAAAATTTGTTTTTTCCTTTCTCCTATTCACTTCTGTTAGGGCCCTGATGAAAAACCTTCCTCTCTATCCCCAGTCATTTTTTCTTTCTGCTTGTCTGTTTGTTTATCAGACTGGAGAAAGGCCCACATCTATGCTGGTAAGTGACGCTGTTATTCTCCCTTGTTTGTCCTCATAAGTGCAGGGATTAGACTTATTCTATGTGGTGGTAACAGGAAGAGAAGGGGAATGACATGGCCAGACATAGGCTGCAGAAAAATCACTTCAGCAGCTGAATAGAAAATGGAGCTGAAAGAGATTAGAGATCAGTTAAAAAGCTATTATAAGGGGCGGCTAGGTGGTGCAGTGAATGGAACACTGGCCCTGGAGTCAGGAGTACCTGAGTTCAAATCCAGCCTCAGACACTTAACCCCCCCCCCCCCCCACCCCCACAAAACTAGCCATGTGTCCTTGGGCAAGTCACTTAACCCCAACTGCCCTCCCCCCAAAAAAGCAAAAAAATAAAAATAAAAAAAAGCTATTATAAGAGTCTATGAGGTTTTGAACTAGGGGTGTGGCAATACGAGTGAAAGGAAGTGCAAATATGGGAGGGATGTTGTAAATGTAGGTGCAACAATATGTGTCAAGGAACTGGAGATGTGTAGTGAGTGATAGTGAGGAATGAGTGCTAACACTGAGATTGTGAGCCTAGGTTGCTGGGAGGATAGTGGTGCCCTTGTCAGTAATAGGGACGGGGTGGGGAAGGGCTTTATCTCAATGATAATGAATTATGCTTTGGACACGTTGAGTTTAAGATGCCTAGGGACACCTAGTTAAAGATATTTAAGAAGGAGATGGAGGTGAGTAACTAAACCTGATGAGAGGTTAGGGTTGGATATATTGATTTGGGAATCATCTGCCTAGAGATGATAATTGAACATGCAAACCTAATGAGATCACAAAATGAGATAGCACAGAGCAAAAGGAAAAAGGTTCCAGGACAGAGTTTTAGGGAACAGTCACAGTTAGTGAGAAAGATATGAAGAAACAGTGACGTAAACTGAGAAGGAGCCTTTGGGCAGATAGGAAGGGGATAAGGATAGAAGACTGTCACAAAAAATTACAAAGGAGAACGTATCCAGAATGAGAGGGTGATCAACGGTCTTAAAAATACCGCAGATTCTGGAATTCAAGATGGCAGAGTAATCAGTAAATCTCCATAAGTCTCTCATATTCACCTCCAAACAACCATAAAATAGTGCCCCCAAACAAATCCTGTAATAGCAGAACCAGCAAAAAGATGGGGTGAAACAATCTTTTAGCCCAAGAAACTTGGCAGATCAGAAAGAAGGGTCCGTCTTGTTTGGACAAAAGAGAAGGGCAGTCCAGGACAGGAAGCATCCCAGCAAGCCAGCCACAAGCCCCACATCAGCAATCAAGCAGGAGATCCTGAGCCCCAGTGCAGCGGAGCAGGCAAAAGCCAACACCAGGATCCCCCACATGCCTCAGCACAGCTAGGGGAAGAGGGAGACTCCAGATCTGAGAACCAAGTGCTTCAGCATAGCCCTGGGCAAATAGGTGACCTCTAGCAGTCAGACCTTGACGTGCTTCAGTGTAGCTCCAGGGAAACATAGAAGCACCCCCACTGGTCTCAGCACATGCCAGACACTAGCACTAGGACCCTGACCCAGCACTAGATAAGCTGCCAGATCCCAACGACCTTCAGCAGTGCTAGCCATCCTTTTACTCCCTCAGTTTAGCACCAGACATGAGGGTTCCCCACGGGCCTCTGAGAAATATCAGTGTAGCACTAGGTAAACAGCCAGGGCCTGCAGTCTCTGATACAAGAAGCCTGAGGTAGTTCCCCTTCCACTCTGGAAGCAGAGCTCAAATTTAAAAGAAAGGAAAAAGGCCAAAAAAGACGAGCAGAAAACAACAACAACAAAAAGAATCTAAACATAGAAAGTGATTATGGTGACAGGGAAGATTAAGACACAAACTCAGAAGGGGACAACAATGCCAAAACACCTATAGACAAAACCCCAAAGAAAAATGGGAACTGGTTTCAAGTCCAGAAAGAACTCATGGAAGAGCTCACAAAAGAGGTTTAAAATCATACAAGAGAGGAAGAAGAAAGATTGGGAAAAGAAATAAGAGTGATGCAAGAGAATTGTGAAAAAAGAGTCAAGGGCTTGAAAAAAGAAAACAACTGCTTAAAAAGTAAATTTGGCCAAATGGTAAAGGAGATGCAAAAAATTCACTGAAGAAAACTGCTCCTTAAAAACTAAAATTGACCAAATGGAAAAGGAAGTACAAAAACTAATTAAGGAAAACAACATTTTAAAAGTTAGGAATGGACATATGGAAGCTGATGACTCTATGAGAGAGCAAGAATCAATCAAACAAATCAAAAGAAATGGAGAAATAGAAGAAAATATAAAATATGTCTTTGGAAAAACAGCTAACCTGGAAAATAGGTCCTGGAGAGACACGGTCAGAATCACTGGACTGAAAAATCATAATCAAAAGGAGGACCTGGACATCATTTTCCAAGAAATTATCAAGGAAAACTGTTCTAAGGTGCTGGAACCAGAGGACAAGATAGACATTGAAAGAATTCATTGATCATGTCAGGAAAGAGATCCCAAAATAAAAATTCTGAGTAACATTATAGTCAAATTTTCAGAATTACTGATCAATGAAAAAATACTGCAAATGGACAGAAAGAAAAATTCAAATACTGGGGATCCATAGTCAGAATTACACAGGACTTAGCAGCTGCAACACTAAATGGAACATGATATTCTGGGAGGCAAAGGAACTAGGACTGCAATCATGAACCACCTACCTCATGTAATTAAGCATAATACTTAAAGAGAAAAAAATGGATATTCAATGAAATAGAACGCTTTCAAGCTTTTATAAGGAGAAGACCAGATTTGAACAAAATTTGATTTCCCATATCAAGACACAAGAGAAGCCTTAAAAAGCAAAAGAGAAAAGAAAACATAAGGGACTCAATGGAGTTGAACTGTTTATATCCATACATGGGCAGATTATTCTTGTAATTCTTAAAAATTGTATAGCTAGAAGGAATGTATATAGATGAAAGGATACAGGTATAAGGTAAATTTTAGAGAATGACACGAAAATAATTAAAGGATGAGAAAAAGGAGTACACTAGGTACAGAAGGAAGGGAGAGGTAAAATGGGATAAATTATTTCACATGAAGAGGTATGAAAAACCTATTAGAGTGGAGGTAAAGATGGTAGAGTGGGTGACAGGCATCACTTGAACCCTACTCTCATCAGAATTGGCTCAAAGTGGAAATAATATACACAATCAATTGAATATAAAAATCTATCTTACCCAACAGGAAAGTAGGAAGGGAGATTATATAAAGGTGGGGGTGCTAACAGAAGGGAAAGCAGATCAGGGGAGGTGATAGACAGAAACAAAACACTGGCGAGGAGGGAAATTGTGAAAGGAGAAAGAGGACGAACATGAGGCAAAACAGGATGGAGGTAAATACACAGTTAGTAATAATAATTGTGAATGTGAATGGGAAGAACTCTCCCATAAAATGGAAGCAGATAGCAGAGTGTATCAAAAACCAGAATCCTACAATATGTGTTTTTTTTTAATAAGAAACACACTTGAAGCAGAGACACATAAAGTAAAGGTTAGGGACTGGACCAGAATCTATTATGTTTCAATCGAAGTAAAACAAAACAAAACAAAAAAGATTGTCAGAGAATCTTGGTCTCTGACAAAGCAACAGCAAAAATAGACCTATTTAAGAGATAAGGAAGGAAACTACATCTGGCTAAAAGGTACCATAGACAATGAAGTCATATCAATACTAAACATATATACACCAAATGATATAGCATCCAGATTCTTAAAGAAGTTAAGTGAATTACAGGTTATGACCAAACAAGAGATAGAGAACATTACAAAATATAAAACAGATAATTTCAATTATATTAAATTAAAAAGTTTTTGCACAAACAGAACAAGTGCAACCAAGATTAGAAGAAAAGCAGAAAGTTGGGAAGCAATCTTTATAGCAAGTGTCTGTGATAAAGGTCTCATTTCTCAAATATATAGATAATTGAGTAAAATTCGTGAAAATACAAGTCATTCCCCAACTCATAAACTGTCAAAGGATAAGAACAGGCTGTTATCAGATGAAGAAATCAAAGCTATCTATAGGTATATGAAGAAGTGCTGTAAATCACTTTTTATTAAAGAAATAAAAATTAAAACAATTCTGAGGTACCAATTTAAACCTATCAGGTTGACTAATACAACAAAAAAGGAAAAAGATGAATGTTGTAGAGGATGTGGGAAAGTTGAGGCACTAATTGTGCATTAATGATGGAGTTGTGAACTGATACAACCAATTTACAACTATGACCAAAGGGCAGCCAAACTTTGCATACCCTTTGATCCAGCAATAACACTATTAGGTCTGCATCCCCAAAAGAAAATAAAGAAGGGAAAAGGACCTACATGGAGAAAAATATTTATAGTGGCTCTTTTTGTGGTGGAAAAATATTGGAAATTGAGGGGATGCTCATCAATTGTGGAATGACTGAAAAAGTTATTGTATATTAATGTAGTGGAATATTATTGTGCAATAAATAATGATGAATAGGCAGATTTCAGAGAAACCTGGGAAGACTTACATGAACTTACAAGATTTCTGCCAAGTGGAACAAGCAGAACCAGGAAAACATTGTGCACAGCATCAGCAATGTTAAGTGATCAACTATGAATGACTCAGCTCTTCTCGTCAATATAATGATCCAAGACAAATGCCAAGGACTTGCAAAGGAAAATGCTATCCACATCCAGATAAAGAACTGATGAACTCTGAATACAGATTGAAACATACTTTTCTTTACTTTATTCTTTTTCATGTTTGTTTCCTTTTGGTCTGTTTCTTCTTTCAAAACTGTGACTAATATGGAAATATGTTTTACATGATAGCACATGTATAACCTATAGCAAATTGCCCACCATTTTAGGAAGAGGAGAAGGAAGGAAGGGAGAAAAATTTGGAACTCAAAATCTTGTAAAAATGAATGCTAAAATTGTTTTGACATGTAATTAGGAATAAAATAAAATACTCTTAAAAAATAGAAATAAAAAATGCTGCAGAAATGTCAAGCATCAGCCTGACTGAGAAAATGTCATTAGATTTGGCAAGTAGAGAGTGGATCACCAGTAGCTGTGGTGGTTTCCAGAAATATCAACTCATAAATGTCAAAGACAAAGCAAAAGGTCAGTAGAACTCTTCTGGAACTGAGGGGGACAGAGTGTGGTCTGGCCTTTACCCCAGGAGCTAGGAGAGGCAGAGGTGCTGCAGCGGCAATGCAGCCACCTCCATATGGTTGCTTCAGAGCTCCTGGCCTGCAGATCATAAGGGGGCCAAGTAATTGCTCTTGCTTTAACCTGCTTGGATCCAGATTGCCATCTTGGGTGGTGGTCCTGAGGTGTGTGACCAGTGAGCCAAAGCTGTTGGGGGCTGTAGAGATGGTGCCCTCCTAATAGCTCTGGCAGCTGTGAAAACCCCAGTGATTTGGGACAAAGTTATCCCCTCTGGAAGCAGAGTTCTACTATGGCAAAGAGATCAAAAGTCAAGTAACTGACTGGCAACATGAGCAAGCAAAGGAAGCGAAGCAAGCACAGCAATCAAAACTTAGATTCCTTTTACGGGGACAAAAAGGATCAAAGCATGGACTGGGAGGAAGACAACACAGTCAGAACTCCTGCACCAAAAGTGTCCAAGAAAAATATTAACAGGTTAAAGGCCATGGAGGAGCTCAAGAAGGACTATGAAAATCAAATAAGAGAAGTGAAGGAAAAATTGGGAAGAGAAATGTGAATGACGTAAGAAAATCATCAAAAGAGAGTCAACAACTTGACTGAAGAAAATAACACCTTAAAAATAGATTAACTCAAATGGCAAAAGAAGCCCATAAAGCCAACGAGGAGAAGAATGCCTTAAAAAGTCAAATTTGCCAGACTGAAAAAGAATCTCAAAAGCTCACTGAATTACAAATTTTCTCCCTTCTTTCCCCTACCCCCCAGCCCAAAACATTGATCCCACCATAAAGCCCCTCCCACAATCTGTTCCCTTTTATATCTTCCTCCAACGCCCCTTTATTATTATTTTTTAAATTTTCTTGGTTACATCATTCATTTCCACAAGGTTTTGAGTTACAAATTTTCTCAAAAGCTCACTGAAGAGAATAATTCTTTCAGAATTAGGTTGGAGCAAATGGAAGCTAATGATTTTGTGAGAAATCAAGATATTATTAAACAGATCCAAAGAAATGAAAAAAAAAAGGCAATATGAAATGTCTCATTAGAAAAACCACTGATCTGGAAAATAGATCCAGGAGAGATAATTAAAAAATTATTGGACTACCTGAAAGCCATGATCAAAAGAAGAACCTAGAAATCATCCTTCAAGAAATCCTTAAGGAAAGTTGCCCTGATATTGTACAATTATTTAAATGTCTTTATTTTTGTATAGATTATTTTGTAGTTTCATGGTTCATGTGTATATGTCTTAGTAGTTAGACATCCCAGTATTTTATACATTCTGTAGATACTTGGAGTTCAATTTCTTTTTCTCTTTCTTCTTTTGGGTTTTGTAGGTGTTATCCAGAAATGCTGATGATTTGTGTGGAATTATTTAATATTCTATTGAAATGGGCAGGAACTAGTTAAGTAGAAATCTTGGTGAAATAGTCTGATATTCTGTAACATTAAAGAAATCAAATAAGCCCTGAATACCCAAGCTGAACCAGGAACTAGCAGGTTCAGAAGTTAGCAGGCCAATAAACTGGGAATGAACCCAAGATAGAGCCAGTGCTAGACAGAAGAATGCACTCAAGCAATCTGTCTTCTTGTTTTCTTTTTCTATGTACCTGGATTTCATTCTCATGACAAACCCCTTATTCAGAATTGTACTCAGCACCTCATGCATAATACTAAGACAATTGCCACGTCTGGGTTCCCATGTCCATATCTTGATCAATAGTAAGGCAATTGCAATCTCCGGTTCCCATGTCCAGCTCTTGATTGATCAACACTGAGATAATTACAAACCCCGGTTCCCATACCACACTCCTCATTAATCAATAAGGTGTATACACTCCCCTGACTACAAAGAACAGATCCCTGTTCCTGCATTTCTTCTGTAATCACCCTGTAATCAATTAACTATCAAGGGATAAGGTATAAAAGGTTCTTACTACTGGAATTCAGGGCTGCTCTCTCCTAATTGGCTAAGAGAGTCAGTTGCCAGCTGGCTAAATTATTTTCTATTAAAAGCTCCTTAAAACTTTTGATTGGATTCCGTGGTCACTCTGTTAAAACTCGCTAAATTCTATCTGGGTCATAACACGATAAGTTTTATGAATATGTTAATTGTTTTGATAGATTTTTAGTTATTTCTTTAGGGTTCTTAGCTGCAGGTTGATTGAACTTCCACACAGATCCTCTCCTTAGTAGATCTGGGTTCAGACCAACAGGGTAGCTAGCTGGTTCCTCTTTTGGCTCCCTGCACACGTCATTCCCTTTTTGACCACTTTTGGCCCTTTTATACAGGCCCTTCAGTGCCTGTGCTGGGGGGCCTTGCTCATTGCCCCACTGGCTAGACCTCCTCACTAGACAGTGTTCCACAGACTTCGATTGTCTCTCCATGCTGACTTCGGCTTGAAAAAATGACCCAATATGCTTTTCCCTTTGATTCAACAATTGTGACAAGGGAGGAATGGAAAGAATCTAGAATTTAAAGCTCTACAATCAAATGTTAAAAAAAGGAAATATATATATATACATATATATGTTAGTATATATATAATTATCATTAACTGCATGCAACTGGGAATTAAGATATATAGGTCCTGCAGTAAGGAGACCCTCCCTGCCCTACCAGAAAGTTAGAGGGGCGCTGGAGGAGGACATAAAAGAGAGCAGATTGGGGGAGGGGCTTTACAGTGGGGTAGCTGTTTTGGGGTTGGGGGGTGGGGGAAAGACAGGGAGAAAATTTGTAACTCAAAATCTGGTGGAAATGAATGATGTAAACAAGAAAACAAATAAAATAATTAATTAAAAATGGTTTTCACCTTACTGATCCCTTGAAAGGATTTCAGGCACCACCCAGAATCTGCAGATCACACTTTGAGAACCACTGCATTACATCATGCTGACTTCCTGTCTTTGGAGCAAGTCAATTCTATCAGGCATTAAGAAGAGTTCAGGAGAATGAAAATGACCTAGGGACTCAGAAGAAGAGATATGAGAAGATGCTTCCTCCTACTGTTTTGAAGAGGGGAGAGGCCCACTTGTGTGGAAGAGTATGTGTATTTTCAGGCTTTTTTGATGTATTGATTGGTTTTGTTTATTTTTTTTTGTCTTTCCCCTCTTGTATCCTTTTTTGTTTTGTTAAAAATATTCTTTTGGGGGTGAATAGATGACACAGTGAATAAAACAACTGCCCTGGAGTCAGGAAACCCTGAGCTCAAATGTGGCCTCAGATACTTAACACTTACTAGCCTAGTCACCTTGGGCAAATCACTTAACATCAATTGCCCTGCTTTCCTCCCTTCAAAAAGCAAAAGCAACAACAACAAAAACCAAAAACCAAAATATTCTTTGGTATATGGAATGTCTCTTTGGTAGAGATGGGGAAAGATCCTAGGAAAAATTTAGGCAATGTAACAACCAAAGATATCAATTAAAGTACTTTCAAAAAAGAAACGATTTAGGGATTGGAGATCAAATTCCTATTCTGGATTAGAGTGTGGATTTGACTAACCAGGAAGAGTAAGTCTCATAGGATCATAGCCTTAGAACATGAAGGGATCTAAGAAGTTACCTAGTTCAGCCTCCCTCATTTTACAGACTAGGAAACTGAAGTTCAGAGAAGTTAGTGTCAGGGGTAGCATTTTTAAAATTTTATTTTATTTTAAATTTGATTTGTTTATTTACTTTCAGTTTACAAGATTCAGTTTCACAATCCCTTGAGTTTCAAATTTTCTCCCCTCCCTCTTCCCTTACCACCCCCCCCCCCCTTGGCAGCCTGCAATCAAGTATAGGATCTGCAAATACTTTCACATTGGACATTAGTCTGGTTGTATAGAAGGGTTGTAAACAATGGAATGAACAATGGGAAAGAAGAAACAAAACCAAACAAATTCTGTTCTTTCTAGATCTTTCTCTGAATGTAGATATCTCCTTCCATCCTGAGACTTGTAGAGTTGTCTTATAACTGCACGTTGCTGAGAAGAGTCCAGTTTATCAAAGTTGGTCGTCACAATATGATGTGTCTGTGATTGTATACACATTTTTCCTGGTTCTGCTCTTCTTACTTAGCATCAGTTTATATAAGCCTCTCCAGGCAAATATGAAGTCCACCTCCTCCTCATTTCTTATAGCACAATAGTATTCCATTACATTCATATACCACAATTTGTTTATCCATTCCCCAATTGATGGGCATCCCCTTAATTTCCAGTTTTTTGCCACCACAAAGAGAGTTGCAATAAATATTTTTGTACATAGGGGTCTTACTCCCACTTCTATGATCTCTTTGGGATACAAACATAGAAGTAGTATTACTGGCTCAAAGGGTATGCAATAATTTATAGCCCTTTGGACATAGTTTCAGATTGCTCTCCAGAATGGTTGAATCAGTTCACAGTTCCAAGGGGTGGCATTTAAATCAAGATCTCTCTGAATCCAACTCCAGCATCCTATCTGTTCTGTTATACTGCCCTTTCTAAATTGATTGTTAGAGGTCAGGAGGACCTAAGAAGTCACCTGATCCAACCTCATAATTTTGCAGATGGGGAAACCACATTGAAGAGAGATGAAATGACCCTCCCCCAAAACCAAACATCTAGTGACTGAGCAACTTCTTGAAGTGACAACTCTTTTCTCAGGGTCTCAATGCCTTTTGTTGGGGAGAACTCAGCTCATAGTGCTGCCCTATGGAACCAACAGGCAATGGACAAGGAGTTGTGTGTTCTATAGTGTGTGGTTCCTGACCCAGATCCCAGAACAGGTGGGACAGATTTATTGAACTTCAAATATAACATGAAAAAGAGAAGGTAACTCCATCTAGATGACAAACGTTTATTGATTTTAAGTACATTAGGGCACTTTGTATTGCTGCTTCTCACATTTAAAGACTTTATTATGGCTACCAATGTTCCTAAAGAAAACTATTGTGCTAGTCCAACTGCCTGCTTTACTTTAGGTTCATTCTGGCTTCTCCTGTAAGTATACTAGTAACAAATACATTTAGAAAACCACCATGAAACATTTCCACTGTTCACTGAACAAAAGTTATGATCCAGCAATCAAGGGATGGCCTATAGGAAGGCTGTGGTTGCAAGCTTGACGAAGTTGAGTTGACCCTTGAAGTTTAAGTGCCTGGCATTCTTCATTTCCTTTGATTTTTGATTTGATATTTGTTGACATTTTTTGATATTTGATATTATTGATCCATAGGTAATTAAAACTCTTAATGATTTATTCCAACGAGTTCTATTTTCCCCATAGAGGGAACTGAGAGCATGTGTGATCTTATAGTTTTCCTTTTTAAAAAAAAATTTCTAAAACTTAAATACATAATAAGAAAATAAAAAGAAATATAAACTTAAATACTAAAGCTTAAATACAAAATAAGAAAAGGAAAAAAGCATTGCTCTGTGCAGAGAAGAACATAAGAGAACAATAAATTTACATTTCAAGAAAGAGTATATAACTTTTAAAAGAACAAAGAGAAGATGGACAGCTCTGAACACAATGCTCTTTTAAAAGTTTTCTTTTGTTCTCTACCATGCACTTTTTACTTTCACTTTTTTACTCCCTTCCTGACTGCAATTAAATATGGATATATTTATACACACATACATATACACATCTAAATACATGCTTATACACACATACATACATAACATATGTATACATATACACACACCATATATATGTATGTGTGATTCAACACATATACATGTACATCTAAATATTTATATGCATATACATAGATACACATACACAAACACATATATGTATATACCTATACACATTCATGCCTACACATATACACATACATATACTTAGATATCTTTAATCATACTCATATATAGACATATATTCATAAGCATCTATTTGAGTCTTATACTTGCTTCCCCGCTGTTTCTCTGAGGGCAGATAATATCTTCCTTCCAAAGTCTGAGTCTTTCCATATTTTTCTAAGTCCACCAATTCATCATTTCCTACACCATGGCAATATTCCAACCTCATACTGTTTATTTTAAATAGTCTAAAATAATATTAATATGACTGACATACAGTG
>JAQQSW010000165.1:55482-79665 GCA_028646575.1 Pseudocheirus occidentalis
TCTTCAGTCAGGTTGTTGACTCTCTTTTCATGACTTTCTCGCATCATTCTCATTTCTCTTTCCAATTTTTCCTCCACTTCTCTTATTTGGTTTTCAAAGTCCTTTCTAAGTTGATCCATAACTAGTAGGCATTCATAGCATTTGGTGTGGAAGTTCTGACTGTTTTGTCTTCCTCCTGCTCCATGCTTTGATCCTTTTTGTCCACAAAAAAGGATTCTAGAGTTTTATTGCTGTTCTTATTTTGCTTCCTTTTCCTCATGTTGGCCAGTCTATTAATTGCTTGGACTTTTAGCTCTGTGGAACTCTGCTTCCTGGAGGGAGGAAGCTCTGTCCCAAATCGCTGGGGCCTTCACAGCTGCCGGAGCTATTAGTGGGGTGCTGCAGCCCTCACACCCAGCTTTGGCTCACTGAAAGTGCACCCCAGGACCACCGCTCAAGACCACCATCCAGATCCAGGCTGCTCAATGCAAGAGCCCTTGGCCCTGATCGATCACCTCAGCCCCTCTGCTATCTGCAGGCCGGGGGCTCTGAAGCAGCCCAGTGGAGGCCACTGCTGCTCTCAGCTGTTCATGCTCCTACAGCCGCCTCCAGCTGCTTCCTTGTCCTGGGAGCAGTTTGGCCGGACCGCTCTTCTCCCCCAAATTTAGCAAAATCCACTGACTTTTCTCTCAGCCTTTTTTTCTTCTGGCCTGATAAATGTGGTAACTGTGCCTTCAGTGCACCCGATCTGCTCTCCTATAGACTCGGCTCCACCAATGCTCCGGGGTCTGGCTGGGTCAGGGGTTTTGGGCTGGGCTGGCCGTGGCTCTCAGACTGTTGCAATGAGCCCCACCTGCTGAGCTGCCTATAGCAACAGATGTGTTTTCTGCATTTTGGAGAGTTTTGCAGCTTGAAAATATGTTTAGAGTCCCATTTTATGGGTGGTTGTGTGGGAGCTGCAGCGCTTTGCTGCTTCTATGCTGCCATCTTGGCTCCGCTCCCCGCTGCTGACTTCTAAGAGTATCTCTGCCACTCCAGAATATAATTTGAGGCATTATTTTAAAGCTGTTTGGTAGAGAATGTTGAGGGAATTCAGCTAGGTTGCTTCCTCTTGGCTCCCACCACCCATATTCTATAGGGCTCTTTTTAAAGCAGACAGTTTAACAATAACAATAATAATAATGAGTAGCATTTATATGCTGCTTTAAGTTTTGCAAAGTGCTATATCATCTCATTTTATCCCATAACAACCCATGAAGTAAGAGCTGTTATTACCGTTTTGTACTTGAGCATCTTGGGGTAGACAGATTTAAATGTCCTGTAATGTGTTTAAGATTCAAAATCAGGTTTTCTTGATTCCAGGTCCATTATTCTATCTACTTCAACACTAAGGTACATTATGTCACAAAATCAGTTACTTTCTCTTTTTCTTCCTTTTAATTGTTTTCTGGTTTTATTATAAACTTAACCATCATCAGCAAATTAACATTTCAATATAGAGAACAAGAAAACTGAGTAAAAATCCCCAGAATTTCTGTTACACACACTTTTCATTTATTTACATATTTGTTTGTTAATTCAATTTTATTTTTATTTTCGGTTCTGAATTCTGCCCCACCTACTTTTCACCCACTCATTGAACAAGGAAGAAAAACAAAAGTTCTTATCAATATGTATGATCAAACAAAATTAATTCCCACATTAACCATGTTTTTAAAGAAGAAAGCAAAGAGAGATAAGAAAATATGCTTCAATCTGCACTCTGAATCTGTCACATTTGTATTTGGAGTTGTGTAATATGTTTTGTCATGAATCCTTTGGAATTGTGGTTTGTCAGTAAATTGATCAGTTTTCCGAAGTTGCTTATCTTTACAGTTTCATTATTGTGTAAATTGTTCTCCAATTTCTGTTCACTTCACTTTTCAACAGTTCATACAAACATTCCCAGATTGCTCTTTCCCCACCAAACACATTTCTTTCATCATTTCCTATAAAACAGAAGGATTACATCACCTTCATATATCACAACTTGTTGAGTCCTTCCCTAATTGATGGGCTTCCTCTAAGTTTTAAATTCTTTGCTACTACAAAAAAGAGCTCCTTTAAATATTTGGTACATGCAGGTACTTTTTTGGGACCTCTGTATAATATAGACATAATACCAGGTCAAAGAACAAACAAAGTTTAATTTCTGAGGGGGCCTCAGATTCCACTGGATCCACTGGGGAAGGAAATCTTCATCAATCATATACCACAACTTGTTCAGCCATTCCCCAATTGATGGGCATCCCCTTGTTTTCCAATTCTTTGCCACCACAAAAAGAGGTGCTATAAACATTTTTGTATATATAGGTCTTGTGGGCAGTTGTTATACAATTTTTCTTTTTCCCCCCACTCCCCACAAGAGTTTGGAGCATACTCTCCCATAGACATACACAGGTTTTGTGAGGGCAAGTGGGAACAAGTGTAAAGTATGATGGGGAAGCATACATATAGAGAGCACATGTGGAAAAGGCTTCTGATGACTGGAAATCCTTCTTTCTTTTTATGGAGTGTTCATGAAGTTTTCCTTATGCATAGCTGTTTGCTGAAATCTGAGTCAGGGAACTTGCTGAAGCTGCCTTTTTGTCCTCAGTTCTTTTCACTCTGCTCCCAGCTGTTTGACACTGATCCAGTCTCTTTAAGGACATCTTCAATGAGGGGAGCATGGATGCCTCTTGGTACAGAGACAAGGAACTTCCTTCTTAAGATGCTCTAGACTAGAGACTAGAAAAACTTTGACCACTTCACAGATGAAATGCTCCAGTGGGAAACCAGCTCTCCAGTTGGTTGGTTATTTCATCCATAACTAGAGTGGCGGACTCCTTCAACTAATCTCAATTCACATGCTGTGTGGCCACCTGATTTCATCTAGTGGTCAAAGGACTTTATACCTCTCAATTTGACTAAGGACTTGTTTACACGTAATTGACTGAATCACTCAATAGAGGTGGCTAAGGCCTTCTGTAATTACATTAAGTGGGAGGGTGGGTGTAGAACATCTGCCCCCCCCTTACACAAAGTTTTCACTTCTATTCACTAAATCATTAAGTATTTAATAAGCCATTAGTATTTGGATGACATTCCTGCCCTCAAAGAAAGACTCAACAAGAAAATTTTTCTTAGGAATTATTTGCTTAATATAGTAGAACAATCTCTTTGATTTCTATTTTATAGGCTACCTGCTCTTCCTGTACTTTCTCCACCTCCATTGATTTTTTAAAAAATTTTTTTGAGGAATTTGGATGATGAGAGTCTACAGTAGAAATGGAAAGTTCCTGGAGGAATATCAAAGCACCTGGGATGAAAGGGTCTTCTGAGAAGTTATAGCTGAAGTATTCACAAGAAGCCGGAGAAAGGTTATAGGGTCCTTAATCAAATATCTTTTTGGTCCCCATATACTCTGTCGAGGTGTTGGTTTAGGAGAAAAGAGGAAGTTGGAAGTCAAGTGTGAATCTTGATCCCCAGTAGACAAGGGTAACATCCTTTGAGTCACAGAATTCCTCAAAGATGGGACATGGTTGCTTTTGTGGCCAATGGTTCTCTTGGCTTTCCCCAATTGATGCAACATGCCTGA
This sequence comes from Pseudocheirus occidentalis, assembly GCA_028646575.1. Classification (NCBI taxonomy): domain Eukaryota; kingdom Metazoa; phylum Chordata; class Mammalia; order Diprotodontia; family Pseudocheiridae; genus Pseudocheirus; species Pseudocheirus occidentalis. The sequence goes on from JAQQSW010000165.1 coordinate 59,078, forward strand.
AGGATCTTTACAATCAGGGGACCACAAGAGGAAGAAGGGACGTAGGGTACCAGAGAAGGAAGTGACTTGGAATGTGTGGATGTGGGACCCATCCATCACATTTCGAAAGGAAAGGCACCCAAGGTGATAGTCTAGGAAAACACCAATCTTGCAGGGGGATACCCTAAGGGAGAGAAGTGTAGGAGGTGATGTGATGGCCCAGTACTCATTCCCATAGCAGCCCATGACCCAGAAACCATTTTCGGGTGTCACTCGGATACCTCCTTTCCTACTCACATCTTCTCTGCAGATACCCAAGAACCACCCAGACCCATGTCCAGCCTCCACCTCCCAGTAATGTCTCCCAGAAGTGATTTTCTCCTGGCCCAAGACACTTGGAAGGAATTTAAATCTTTGTGGGTTGTCAGGTAGATTCTGTCTTATGTTTCCACGGGTCACACACCTCCCCTTTTCAGAAAAGATGAGTTCAGGATTGGCTGTTTTTGAGTCCAGAGTACTGTTCACTACAAAAAGAAATGTAGAGTCACTCTCAGAGTTTAAGAAAATATTGCTACTTAACATTTGGGGGATAAATTGAGATTAAATACATTAATGTCCTAGCAAGAGAAAGGCAAGGTGGAAACATGGCTTTAATAATGAACCCTAAAATCATTTCCCTTCCTTTATCAGCAAGGGAAGCAGGTTTTAATCTGAACACTCAAATTGTTTCTTTGAGTTACCTAGAAAATTCATATGTGATGCCCATAATGAGTGCTTTAATATGTCTGTAAACTTCTACCCTTTGGGTCTTGTTCTACCCTCTGAAGGTATTTCCCAATGACCCTCCTTAGCTACCCTTCTCTCCATGTGTATTGTTTCCCTTCATCAGAATGCAATTTCCTTGAAGGTAGGGACTATCTTTATTTTTGTTTGGATTCTTAGTTCTAATTATAGTGCTTGGCACATTTAAAATGTCAAACAAATGCTTTGACATACATTCACTTCATTCCTTTTGTACTATTATAATTTAAGGGTATAGTAGGGTTTCTTTCTTTTTTTTTTCAAACTGGAGGCAATGTTCCATAGTGGATAGAGGGCTGACCTCAGAGCCAGTATGATCCAGATTCATAGACTCTGATAAACATGAGGCAAGGCAACTCTCTAAGGTAACAGATAACAAATAAGGAAATAAACACCCCATTTGGAGACTAGGATAAGTTGAAGAGAGAAAATTAAGCTTTGCATCTCAGACTAGCCTAGAGAGAGCTTTCAGGAGAATATCCTCCCCAATCTGATGTGAGACCAAAGCAAACTCCACCTTCATTTGGCTTTGTCAGTTTTGATTGGACAAAGTGTGTTCGATTTCTGGCTCCAGATAAGATGCTAGGATTGACCTATGCGGGATACACACAGTCTCAGTCTCTAGATGCCAGTATTGGAAGTCACTTTCCTGCTGGAAGTCTGCTCTTTGACACCAACCAAGCCAGAGAGTTTTTCAGGCTGGCAATATTCACGCCACCCATAAAGAAGTCACATCAAACTCTAGAGCACCTTACTGTCTGCATGGCCTGAGGGGAATGGAACCAGTGTGAGCATTTACATCTTGGAAATGGGCAAATCACAAGAAATTATGACTTGATTTAATGTTTTGTGGATTGTCTAGACTTTAGAAAGTGATGAAGAAAATGATAATAACAAAATTTAACTTAAAAGTATGTCCTATGTACATTAATTATTTTTAAAAAAGAAAGCCAGTTGTTAAACATTTATTGGCACATCCCTTCTGCTGCTGCTCAGACTTTTTGCTGTAGAATGGGAATGACTTGGGCTTTCTATGGCTATGTCAGTGGAACAAAAGCTTTTGAAGGTTGTATCAAGTTAGAAAGTTTTGATGGCCTATTGATGGGTTCTGTGTCTGCTCGTCAAGGACAAACATAGGTGAAGTTAGAGAGGTTCATCACTGAGTTCATCCTCTAGGTGAGGAAGTGCTTCAGCTGTAGTAATTCATGAAAGCATCTGAGACATGGGGGCATTTCCATTAGTATCCGCAGATGGATTATCTATACTGATGAAGTCACTGACATTTTAAAATATTGAAGAAATACTTTCATATTTTCTGCTCAGAGTTGTAATGCCATCAGTGTAAGGGACATTCAATAAGGAAACTCCCTCTATCAGTGCAGATTGGCACCTTCTGAAAATCTGAGATTATAGAGAGTTACTCAGGGCACAAAGAGATAGAAAGACTTGTCCAAAGTCACACAGGCAGTATGAGTCAAAAGTAGAATTTGAACTTATGTCTTCCTATCTGTGAGATGGGCTCTTTATCCACTATGCCACTCTACCTCTAGTAGTTAAATAGTGTTATTAATAATAAACACAATGCTTTGTACTAGGTATCAGGAATGCAGGACTGGTTGCTTTTTTTTCTTAACTGTGGCTAGAGGTCTTGAACACAATCATCAAATTACTGCTCTGGGGTTTCTATGGTCCTTGTCATTCTGGGAGCTCTGAGCATTGACCTTGGTTGTTTTTGTTACTCCCATTTTCACTCCAATCATCAGTTGCTGAATGATTACCGATCTGGTGCTCAGGAGAAAATGGGGGAGGAGAATGAGTATAGTAAAAAAGAAGAGAGAAGGCAAGCAGAAAAGAGGGTGAGAAGAAAAGGAGAGATAAAGGGCAAGGGAAAGATGAATAGAAGACATGAAAAGAAGACAGAGGGGAAGGAGAAAAGGAAGAAAATCAGGATAGAAGGGCATGGAGAGGGATAGATAAGGAGAGCAGAGAAAGAAAAAAGGAAGAGGAAGACAGAGGCAGAGAGACACATTGAGACTACATAATAGAGATTCACAATTTGTTTCATGTATATAAGGTATGTAATGTATATACATATTTTCATATATATTGTTAAATATATACAATATATAGAAAGGTTAATTTTACATTTATTTATATATTTGTTTATATTTATATGTTGTTTATGTATTTGATATTTAAGTTCAAAGTAAAAAAATTAAATGTGAGAGAGAAGAGGAAGAGGGAGAAAGAGAGAGAGAGAGAGAGAGAGAGAGAGAGAGAGAGAGAGAGAGAGAGAGAGAGAGAGAGAGAGAGATGGAGAGGGAAAGTCACAGTCAAAGGTTCAAAGTGAGATGAGATCTCACAACATTCCACATTCTACACCATTTCCCAGTTCTTTTCTGGTCTCCCAGTTCTCCTCACATCAGTTCTTTTGCTCCCAAATCAAATTACCTTTTCTATAGTACTTGTTCCATGTAAGAGCCATAGTTGCAATGAATAGGAAGAGACCCAAGGCAAGCAGGATCTTCCAGGAAGAGGTCATCCCCAGTGGTGGTGGCTCTGAAACAAGAAGCTCAAGATTGCTGTTAACCATAGATGTGAAATCAGTCTAGTGACATCTCTTTGATCTCAAGGGCCAAGGCACCCTTGGGGATGGTCCTTGTGAACCCTCCCCCCCCAGGAAGCTCTAGGTCTGCTTTCTCCTTCTCTGTGGATCCAAAAGCAGCATAAGGGAGAGTGCGCCTGACTTCCATGTTTTCTATTCAGAAAAGTCTTCAAAGGAAATATTTAACTATCCTTTCTTCCTCCAACCCCTCTACCAACTCACCTGCAGCTGCCCAGGAGTCAGTCTGGGAAGCAGAAGTACTAACAACTCTGACTGACATTATGCTAAGGAATTCCTTTCTTCACAACAAGTGTGGGAGGATGAAAGCGATATGCTTTTTCCACCTTCCCATAGATGGGGAAAGTGAAGATCAGAGAGTTGTAGAAAGCTGGAGCAGCATGGAGTGTCAGAGCTCGAACTCAAAACCCTACAGTGCCATGTACATAGTAGATGCTTAATAAATGCGTTTTTTTTCCTTTACTATTTCCTTACCTGATGCTACTTCCTAGAATGCCAGGATAAGGTACCAGACACTGAACTCCTTACTTTAACTAAACTGCCAAGCATTCAGACTCTGCTTCAGAGAGCGCAACTCTGATGGACTGGCCACATTGTTAGAAAGCAAATCATACGCTTGCCAAAAAGACTATTTTATGAAGAACTCACACAGGGCAAGTGTTCACATGGTGGTCAGAAGAAATGAAACAAGGACATTCTCAAGGTCTCTCTTGAGAACTTTGGAACTGATTCTGTGACATGGGAGACACTGGCACAGGACTGCTCAGCATGGTGTGCCCACATCAGAAAAGGTGCTGTGCTCTGTGAGCAAAGCAGAATTGAAACAGCTCAAAGGAAATGCAGGATGTGTAAACTTGCAGTATCCACCCCAAATGTTCACACAGACTATTTGTGCCCAACTTGCGGTAGAACCTTCTAAACTTGTATTGGTCTGATCAGCCGCCGTTGGACACATTGAAACTTGATTCTAGTACAGTGATGTCATGTTGGTCCTCTTCTAAAATGAAGGACAACAAGCAGCGTGATGCTATCTCACAGAACCTAAAGTACAGAATCTGTATGAGGCTGTATGATGGGGGATTTATGGGAACTGAAAAGCTTGGAAGAATCACAAAGTCTGATGATTCTCATGACAGCACTTAGGATTTGTGGTATCTTCCTATCTCTCATCAATCTACTTAGTATTAGTTATTTGAGTACATCATATTGGTTTACTAAATTTTAAACTTCTCAAGGGCAGAGACTTTACCTTGCTCATCTTTTTATCTCTTCAAGCACCCAGCACAGTATAGAGTAGTTTAATAAACGTTTGCTGAAATTTTAACCTATACTAAGAAGAAACAGAAAAGTCTTTGCTTTTGATGCAGGAATCCCATTGCGAGGCATGTACTCCTAAGAAGGTCAATAGTAACAAGAAAGGCCCCATATATCATATCAATTTGGATACTCCAAATGGATAATGTCCTAACATGATCAACCAATAAACATTTTTTGAAGCACCTACTATATATCAGGTATTGCTCTAGGCATTGGATACAAATACAGTAACCCTGACTTAGGAAGTTTCTTACAATTCTAACAGGAAAGACAATAAGAATATATTTAAGCATATATAGAATAAAGGTGAAAAATACAGACTAATGCAGAGTAGTTAAATACAATGTAGCATGAGAGGAAGGGGATTAGTGGTTGGAAGTTTCAAGAAAGGCTTAGTGAGAAGACTAAATGTATTTACCAGTAGAAAGGGATTGGGGTAGACCTGCACAACTTGACAGTAGGTAGGGGCCAAAATTAAAATAGGCTACACTTCTTCAGGCCACAAATAGGTTTTTAGCAGCTTACTTTCCAGGTAAAGGTATAATTAGTGATAAAACTATTTTGCAAATAAACCTTATTACAAAGGGAAATTTCAATAAATATCAATTAATTATGCTTATTATTTAAGATTTTTATTATGAAATTACAATAATGTTAAAAATATTTTGCAAAGTGGTACAAGTTTTAATACATTTTTTTCAGGTTTACTTACTGTTTATATTTAGTAACCACCAAAAACACAGCAAAAAGATGCAATTCTTGTACCTTGCAGACTAGGGACAGACTGATGATGCTTGGTTGCCTCAGGTCACATGATAAACAGAAGAGAGTGCTCAGTGGCAACTCACTTGCCAAGTTACATGATGGGCACAACAGTGACTAGTGGAAGGTGGGATAAACGGGGCATGGACAAAGCATTCCTTACATCGTCACTTTCTTTTACATCCTCTACTTTTTTTTGTGGGCTGCTCAAAATCCTTTGGTGGGCCACAAGAGATCCATGGGTTATATGTTGTGTAGATCTGGATTAGGGGGATGGGATAGAGAGAACCAACCTGGAATGTAGAAAGCAGATACCTCCTGGCCAAGCAAAGGGTTGTAGATGGAACAGATCACATTCCCCATGGAGTGATTTCTGACCACCACAGATGCCTCCACATGGAACAGACCATTTGCACTTTGTATCTGGACCTCAGAGGGGGCAGACAAATTCTCTCTCCCAACCTCTCTCCACCACACCAGGGGCTGTGGGAACCATCCTTCTGAGGTGCACATCAGCTTTAATCTTCCATCTTCATTTCCCTTCAGGTAGATCTGAGGGGTTGAGCCCAAGCCTGAAGGAGGGAAGCCAAGACTTTGAGGCCTGGGGTAAAAGTACTTGAGGTCTTTTGGGTGGGGTGGAAGGGTGAGCTGGGAAGAAAAAGGGACCCTTGATGTTAGGGTGAAGTCAGAAGAATCCTTCCCCATAGTCTGATTAAGAGATTGAGACCTTTATTGGTTGGAGGGATATAAGGGATGTTTTTAAGTCTAATTGTTTTGGAGTTAGTAGTGGAAAGAAAAAAATGGCGACTGACTTCTATTTTTTGTTGTTGTTTTGTCCACTAGAATCAAGCCTTGGTAGCACATGAGCGGATGACACAAGGCCAAGGGCATTAAAGGAAAGGTGTAGCAAGGGAATATATTCAAAGAGCAAAATCTTGTGAGATGCACATGTTCTGGCAATGTTGAATTCAAGCATGATTCTTCACTCCAGCAACATGTGACAGCAACAACAACAGCGGCTACACTTATATGATGCTTACACAGTGCCAGGCCCGGTGTTGAGTGGGTTATGAAGATTATCTCATTTGATCTCACAACAACCCTGGGATTTAGGTGCTATTATTATCCCCATTTAACATACGAGGAAACTAAGGCAAACAGAGGCTAAGTGCCTTGACCAGGGTTACATAGCTAGTAAGTGTCTGAGGCTGGGTTTTAATTCAAGTCTTTCTGACCTCAGGCCTGGCACTACCCATTGTGCCACTTTAGTGTTTAGTTGTTTCTGTTGTGTCCGACTCTTTGAGATTTTGGGGTTATTTTTTGGCAAAGATACTGGAGTAGTTTGTCACTTTCTTTTCCAGCTCATTTTACAGATGAGGAAACTGAGTCAAAGAGGGTTAAGTGACTTGCCCAGGATCACACAGCTAGTCACTTAACTGCTTCTAATGATAAATGAGAGAAAAGTCTCCATTAGTGTTTTCTGTTCTCTTCTATCATTTACCAACTGCTCCAGCCCTGGAATCCATGGATTGAAGAAGCAGCAAAATTGGATAAGAGTTTAATGGCCCTTTCCTTTGAGCTTAGTGGTCACTATCAGACCAAATATCTTCCTGAAGTCTTTTCAGTGGGAGAAAGAAGGAAAGAAAAATTGTAAGTTACATCCCTTTCTCCCACTTAAGTGATGTTACTGGCCATTTCTTCTTTCTTTAAAAAAAATTCCTTCTAGGTAATCTGACCATCTATTGAGCACTGATATTCTTTGTGTGCCCAGGTTCACATTATCTCTAAAGGTTCATGACATAACACGAAAAAAAAGAGTTTATAGCAGGTGGATAAAAGACTCAGAAAGGAATCTCTAACTAGCTTGTTACTTCAGGAGAACTTGGTAAAGGAACCCATCATTAGCACTGAAGGGACATAACTGGGTGACAGAGGAAAATTGTGGATGCTATGAAAAGTCTCAGAGTCAGAGGGAAATTAGATGTTATAAGAACCCAGCAATAACAATGCCCCTTTCTCCTTTCTTCCTTGCTTATCAACACACACACACACACACACACACACACACACACACACACACAGACCCAGAGGAATTCCTATCACTTGCAGGCAGTTCAAAGCCCCAAAAGCCATGCTGTTCCTTACCTGCTACTTTCAGCTCTAAACTGGCTTCCCAGTAGACGCCATTTCGCTCAAAACGACACCAATATTGTCCATTATCTGATGTATCAGCACGGAATATTTTCAAGGTCCCTCTCCCTTTGTTGATTGCATGTGTCACCAGTAATATCCTTTTGTCCTCTGTTGTTGTTTTTCTGGTTATATCAACCATATCTTGATCCATGGCTTGGAACCATTTCACCTTCATGTGCTTTGTACTTGTCTCAGGGGAGAGATGACAAGATAAGGTGACATCTGCCCCAAGCCTGACCACAATGGGATGGGTGGGACAAATGACTTTTAATTTAGCTGTTTGGTGAAACAGAAAACAAAGAGAAGGCCAAAGAGAATCAGAATAGCATTGCCAGAGTTATTAGCAGGACTGTTTCTAGGAAAGGTCACCCAGTCAGCCAATAAGCCAATTAAGATCCTATAATATACCAGGTATAGAAGCACGGGGGAGCAGTCACCAGTCTTTAAGGAAGTCAGTCTAATGGAGAAGGCAACATGGGAAAAATCTATACAAACAAGATATATACAAGATGATTTGGAGATAATTAACAGAAGGAATTAAGGAGAATTATTAGCATTATGGAGGATCAGGAAAGGTTTCCTGTTGAAGGAGAGATTTTATTTGCTACTTGAAGGAAGGCAGGGGGCAAATATGGGGAGGGAGAATATTACAGGTGTGGGGGATAGCCGTAAAAAATGTACAGTCTTGAGATGGAGCATTTTGTACACGGAACAGCAAAGAGGCCAATGTCACTGGGTCATAGAATATGAAGTGGGGAGTAAGGTATAAGAAGACTAGAATGGTAAGAGGGAACCAAGTTATGATGGACTTTGAACGCCAAACAAAAGATTTTATATTTGATCACTAGACTTTATAGAATAGGAAGGTAATGTAGTCAGTCAGTGGTCTGCACTTTAGAAAGATCACTTTGATAGCTGAGTGAAAGATGGAGCGGGGAAGAGATTTGAGCAGGGAGATTGATGTAACAATCTAGGTGTGAGATAATGAGGACCTAAAACAGATTGTTGGCAGTGAGAGAGGACGGAAGGGAGCATATATGAAAGATTATATGAAGGTAAAATCAATAGGGATTGGCAACAGATTTGATATGAAGAGTAAGGAGTCTAGGGTGACAGCTAGGTTGTGGGCCTTGGTTCCTGGGAGGATAGTGGAGTCTTTGCTAATAATAGAAAAATTAGAAAGAAGGGAAGATTTGGGAGAAAAGAGAATGAGTTCAGTTTTGACTGTGTTTAACTTAAGATAGAATATCCAGTTAGAAATGCCCAATAGGTGGTTGGAAATGCAGCCAGTAAAACAGGAGATATTGAAGAGAGTGAGGATTATAGGAAGGTACCATCTGAGGGTGCATGCATTCCATTCCTTGGGGAATGGAAATCAAGGGTCATGCTGAGGAGGATACAGGGAAAATGCCAACTTTAGGGGAACACAGAGTAGAGTCGTCCCAGGGGAGAAGGATGAAATACGTGTGTGTGTGTGTGTGTGTGTGTGTGTGTATGTGCATAGGTGCATTAGCTCAAGCTTGGGTAGGGGATATGGATTCTTTGTCTAGATTGCCCAAGGCTGAGGTTGGTCTAGGTTTAGGGACAGTCTTTGTGACATGACATCACTCAGCTCCTCATTGGAATGAGCTCATTTCTCTTTGTAGAGTTCACCTGTAATTAATTATTAACCATTCAGAGTTGATTGCTACCCTCAAGAACACCTCTTTTCCAAGGGCATATAAGCCATTAGTCCACCTCCATTATTGTGTTTGGCATTAGAGAGTGTCATTGACCCTTGTGGGCATTATTAATAAAATGGTTAAATTACCCAGAGAATATGTCTCTCAATTTTTTTAAATGTCACAAGTGGATGGCTATTCAGAAGAAAGGCCACTAAGGACAATGGTGGCCTTTATACATGTTCTAGGAATACAGGAATTGTTGCAATGTAAGAATATCCTGGATGGCTGTTCAGTGCTACTCCACTCTCTCCCCAAAGCCTTGTCTCTATAATGATGATGATGGCTAGGATTCCCTGGAAAATGATGATCAATATCTGGAGAAATTAGAAATGCCCATTACAGACATATAACAGAACCTAATTTGAATCAGTGTCACCTCAGAGAGAGGCTATCCAGTATATATGCACCCTTTGATTTGGGGGAAGTGGGAGTGTGGGATTGGATATATGGGAGCACAAATTTGACTTACCAAGCTCCATATGCAGTTTCTCTGAAAAAGAGAGAGAGAGATAAAAAACTCAAAGTACTTATATATGGAGAAGCACACCCTGGGGTGTGCAACAAAGGCTTGTTTCTTTACAGATATGCTCAATTCCTAAGAAATTCCCGTAAAGTCTATGTTGAAAGGGACAATGAAAATCATTTTGGCCAAATTCTCATACCATGCAGGGAATTACTTCTGACTGTCTTTCAGGAGCTCACTTTTCAGCCAAAGAGCCCTCCTAATGTTAGATAACCTTAATTATTAAGGAGAATTCTCTCTTAATATTGAGCTGAAATCTTTCATCCTACTATTTCTGCCCCATCTGTCTTGCCTCTGTTGTCTGGGTCCAAGCAAAATACATAGGATCCTTCTTCATGACAACCTTTCACATAAAGATGACATTTTTTTATCTCCTTACTACAGACCTCCCCTCACCCCAAGTCTTCATGCTATCATCCCTCTTTACTTCTCAAATATCAGGGGCAGTGTGGTCTAGTAGATACTGAGGGAACTTAGAGTCAGGAAGACCCTGACTCAAGGATGGCCTTTGCAGTTACTGTTTGTGTATCCCTGGAAAAGTCACTTTGCTTTTCAGTGCTCTAGGCAGCAGTATGCTATCTAGTATCAACCTGCATCAGTACGGAGAATTTCTTCAACTAGGACTTGCCTTTATTAGTGAAATCACAGGACCAGTCAGTCCTCCTTCTTGTTCCCTTTCCCCATACTCTGACAATTTTGACCCTACCTACCCTTCAAGACCCAGTTCAAATACTGTACCCTCCAGAAAGCCTTCTCTAGTTTCCTTAGCTAGCCATGATATCTCCCTTCTTTATAGTCTAATTTTGTTCAATTTGAACATCTTTCATAAGCTTTCAAGTTCTATTTTATATTCCATTTGTGTCCATGTCTTGGCCTCTTTTATTAGACTTCTTGACAGCAATCGGGTCATTGATTTTTGTATCCCTTATTATATCTACCCTGACCACAAGATCTTGTGCAAAGTCTGTACTCAATTGATTTTTGGTTAAATGGAAATGAATTTGGAGTTTTCAACTCAGTGCTGCTTAAGAGTTCCTAGAAAGCAGTTCATTTCATGGTGATGAATTGGGGGTAAGGAAGGGATCAGAGTGGGGAATAATTCTCTTAAAACTTCAGATGTAATGGGATTATAAAGAGCAAATTAGGAAGCCATCCCACGTCTTTGAGGTTAATATCAGTGATGGTAACCGTGCCCTCCCACACATTTTCTCCACTAATAGTGGAGCCACTATTAGTGATTAGTGGCATTCTTTTGGGTAAACCTAGGACTGACTCAGAATGGCATTGCTTATTGGCTTAAGTACACAAAGTTTTTCCTTCCAAAAGAATCCCAAACATATCACATCCTAAGCCTCCTCCCTTCTAATGACATCAGGAAACAAAGTAATTAATTTTCTAGCTGTGCCAATACAGAAACTTAGGAGATGATAGTGCATTGAATCTTTTCTACCAAGATGACTTTTCCTTTTGGGAAATGAGGAGTTTATTTGATCACACGGTCATTGTAGTCAATAAGAACTTACTATGTTCCAAAACCAATGCTAAATGCTAGGGATACAAAAAGGGGGTTGGCAAAAGTAGTCTTTCCTTTCAAAGAGCTAATATTCTAATGGGGAAGTTGTTCAATCATGATCAATTCTTCATGATCCCATTTAAGGTTTTCTTGGCAAAGATACAGGAGTGATTTGCTATTTCCTTCTCCAGGTCATTTTCAGATGAGAAAACTGAGGCAAACAAGGGCAGTTTGCCCAGGGTCACATGGCTAGTAAGTGTCTGAGACCAGATTTGAACTCAAGAAGATGAATCTTCCTAACTTCAGGCCTGGTACTCTATTCATTGCACCACTTAAATGCTCCATAAGGATAGGAAACATGCAAATTACTATATACAAGTTTACATATACATACATATATGTTTCTATATATATATGTAGATATAAAATGGAGGGTAATCTGGAGGATGGGGAAGAGAAGAGGGGAACCAGGAAAAGTTGATTGCAAAATATAGAATTTGATAATCCTATATTGTAATCCTGTAATGTAAGCTTAGAAGGATAGACATGTTTGTGTGCGTGTATGTGTGTGTGTGTGTGTGTGTGTGTGTGTGTGTGTGAGAGAGAGAGAGAGAGAGAGAGAGCGAGAGAGATAGCGAGAGAGCAAGAGAGAGAGAGAGAGAGAGAGAGAGAGAGAGAGAGAGAGGAAGAGAGAGGAAGAGAGAGATAAAACAGTTAAATAAATTCTAGTTTATCAAAGGATATTTTGCAAGTAGAGAAGAGCAGTGATATAGTTGGAATTCTTGGTTCCTTAAGCAAAAAATTAGGGTGGGACACCTTTTAATAACTCCAAAATAAGATTCTCTTCCCTATATTTTAGAGAAAGTGTTGATTGGCAGGGGTAGTCCCCTTCACTCTCATTGAGACTGTCTTTCCATTAACTTATATACTTTCTCCATATAGACCAGAGCCACATGAAAAATAAAACTCTTTTGGTGGGAACTATATTTAGGTAAAAGTCATCTATTTAATGTATATGGAGTGCCATCAACCATCACTGGTTTCAGAAGAACATTTTCTTGATTGGGGAGGTGAGAGGAAGTGGGTAGAACCTTACAGAAAAGTGCAGGATTTAGTACAACTTGAAATTGACCCTAGAAGTTAGAGGATCCAATAGAAAATCTCTTCTGTTCTTGCAGATTCTATTTTCATCATGTGTATTTGCATAGATTTTCCCCTTCCCATGATTAGTAATGTCTTACAATTTCTAAAGTCTGTTATTTGGTAAGATTCTTTTCCTTTCTAGCCCCATTAAGAATGTGAGCTCCATGCAAATAGGAATTGTTTTATTTATTATCTATGTATTCCCAGCACCTAGATCAGTGCTTGGTACATAGTAGGCATTTCTTAATAAATGCTTGTTGATTGGTTGCTTGATTGATTACTTTATGTCTCTTAGTTTCTTCTAGTAAAGTACTTTTTGAAGAACCCATACCTAGTTTCAGGAGGCACCAATGAAGATAAAAATGGAGATCCAATTTGAGACCACTGGCAAAAATGTTAGAACAGAGATGGGAAATGTTTCCAGTGTCATGGACCCCCTTGGTAGTCAGTATAATCAGAAGCCTCTGGTCTTATTCTCAAAATGATATTTTTAAATGCATAAAATAAAATATGTAGGATAACAAATTATCAAGTATATTAAAATAAAGATGTAATTTCAGACCCCCTGAAATATATCCACGGACCCCAAGTTAAGAACCCTTGGATAAGAGAGATAATAATTGATATAATGAGAACAACCCTATGAAGCAGAACCTAAAGTTGCCACATTGTCATCCAGAACCAGGAAAGGCAACTCTGAGCATGCTTTAGGGAGAGTCTCATGGGATAGTCCTTCTTATACTTATACCCATGTAGTGCTTTCATATTTTTTCTTCCACATAACCAGTTATATTGATAAGTAATGTTATTTCCCTTTCATGGATAAGGTAACTCTGTAAAGGTGCCTAAGTGGTTAGAACTCTGGGTTTGGAGTCAGGAAGACTTGAGTTAAATCTGATCTCAGATACTTACTAGTTGTGTGACTGGGTAAGTAATTTAATCTCTGTCTCGGTTTCCTCAACTGTAAGATGGGGATAATAGTAGCACTTATCTCCAAGGATTGTTATGAGGATTAAATAAGATAATAGTTGTAAAGTATGCAGCACAGTGTCTGGCACATACTAAGCACTATAAAAATGTTATTTACTTCTTCTTCTTATACATACTGAATTAACCCAGTTTTTGAAGAGTGGACATTATCCTCAATACAAGGCAGCTACTGAAACCTCCAAGTTAATTTCTTAGGATCTCTTTCGACCTTTGCTCTTCCATAACCTTGCCAGAAGTTACTTTGACAGCAACTTCACAATTTATTTTTCTTGTCTTCTAGAATTGGACTAATTACTCTTCTAGTTTGAGAAAGGAGTGTGTGTTAAACTACTTTGTGAAGTTTAGAACTCAAGTCCAGGAATCCAGGACTTTTGAATCCACCAAGAAAGAATAAATGGAAGAAAAAAGTGGGAAAGAAGCTCCTACCTTTGGGTATTATTGTCAGCAGCATAAGAGAGATTGCAATGATACCAGCCTCATTCAACATTTTCCTTGGGTCACAACTCAAAGATACCAGAACTGGTCCAAAGATGGTGATTCTGACCCTGGGGGGAGAGAGAGAGAGAGAGAGAGAGAGAGAGAGAGAGAGAGAGAGAGAGACAGACAGACAGACAGACAGACAGACAGAGAGACAGAGACAGAGAGAGACAGACAGACAGAGACAGACAGAGACAGACAGAGAGACAGACAGACAGACAGACAGACAGAGAGACAGAGAGACAGAGAGACAGAGACAGAGAGACAGAGAGAGACAGAGAGAGAGAGAGAGAGAGAGAGAGAGAGAGAGAGAGAGAGAGAAGACAGCCTTTGGTCAGGTGGTTCCTTTTGAATGCCCAGTTCCAGAAGACAAGTTAGTATAGGGATGGACTTCCCACAGCACCAACCTAAGAGTGACCAGCAATAACTTGGACATCACAGATCATGATGATGATTATGAGATATAAATTCACATTTATATCATGATATGTGGTTTCCAAAGTAATTTCAAACCTGTTACTTTGTATTATCTCACAATCACCCATTGAGTTTTATAAATAAGAAAATGGAATCTCAGAGAGATAGAGTGTCTTCTCTGATGTTATACACCTAATAAGTGATAGAGCAAAACTCCCTATATCCAATTAGGTGCCATATCTTTTGCATCTATTACCTTTTCTCTTTTCACTTGGTTACCACCCTGATTCAGAAACAATATCTCTCAGCTAAACCACTTAAATAACCAAAATGTCTCCCATAAATTCAGTTTCTCCCTTCTCCAATCCATCTTTCTCCAGCCCATATTTCTCTCTCTTCTCCAATCCACACAATTGTCATTGATTCCATCTCTAATGATTTTTCTGCTACTAGTAATTTTCTGTCCCTTTCTCCCATAATAGTGGCATACTTGTTGAATGTGTACAATTTCTGGTCATGTGGAGACTACTCCAACAGCCCAATTACTGTGACTTTCAAGCATATTTTGTGGTATTTCCTTTTCTCCTTCTGGTGGTCCAAGCCATGCAAAGGCTATTTGGGTGGGAGCTTCAGCTAGTTCCCAGAACAATCAATTAGGACTACAAATACCTTCTCTTTTTGACTTCCCTGCCAATCTCTATAGCTCCATACTTATTTAAAAACATTTTTTTACTGACTTGTTTGTTTACTTTTAGTTTACAAGATTCAGTTCCAGAATCACTTGTTTCAGACTTTCTCCCCTTCCTTCCCTCCTCCCCCATGGTGGCATACAATCATGTATAGGATCTGCAAACACTTTCACATTGTACCATAGTTTGGTTATATAGAAGCATTGTAACCAATGGTAGCTCCGTACTTTTTAACTCAGAGATTTCCTGCCTGAAATGAGAAGTGCAGTTGGTTGAATGAGGCAACAGGAATGCAACCTTCACCCTTCCCCTGTCTTCATTTTCCTCCACTTTCCTAACCCTATAGTTAAGTAATTCAACCACATGCTGCTACCTGCTCTGTTTGCCCCTTGTCCTAGCAACAATCAAGCCCAGACAAAGCCTTGTCCTATACCTTCTCTGCTACCACTCCACAGTGCCTGAATGCCACTGGAGATGACACAAATGTGCTGACTGGGTCAAATACAAATATAAACTTGTTCTCTAATTTTGACTGTGCCATCAATACCACGAGGTATTTTTTCTATATTATTCCATGACTGACTTTCTAGCTCACGCCCCACATC
Source organism: Pseudocheirus occidentalis (assembly GCA_028646575.1). Taxonomy (NCBI): domain Eukaryota; kingdom Metazoa; phylum Chordata; class Mammalia; order Diprotodontia; family Pseudocheiridae; genus Pseudocheirus; species Pseudocheirus occidentalis. Next base: position 74,834 of record JAQQSW010000165.1, read on the forward strand.
TGCTGTTCTAAACCGTCTCTCCTCTCCTTAACCCTTAGGCACCTTCCCTCATTCTCTGCAGAGTAATTCATGTCAAAACCACTGAGTATATAGATGCCATAGTTGTGAATTCCTTATTCTTCTCTAATTTCCATCATCACATATCATCCTCTCCTTCTTTGTTCCAGTTGCTCCTGACAAGATGGCTTTTCTCCTCTTTGAGATCATCTTATTTACTTTTGCCCTTAATTCTACCCTTTCCTCACTTCCCTTTGGGAGTTTGCCTTCACGGTTATCCTCATCCCTTTCTCATCTCCACTGTCTCCTAATTTGTTGCCCTTTCCCTGCTGCCTACAAATATACTCATATCTCCCTCATCCTAAAAAAAAACAAACAACAACAAAAAACCCAACTCAGCAACAACAAAACGCCTTTTTGTGACCCTGTTATACTCAAAGTTATTGTTTCATATATATGTATATGTATATGTATATATGTCGGTATTTGTATATATATGCATATATATGTATATGTATATATGTTGATATTTGTATATATATATGCATATATATGTATATGTATATATGTTGGTATTTGTATATATATGCATATATATGTCTATATATAGGCATATACATATATATGTCTTCCATTTGATAGTCAAGCTTGTATATAGTGTAGTTTACATTTATGTCTGGAGAGCTAGGTGGTGTAGTAGATAGAATGCTGGGCCTGGAGTCAGGAAGACCTGAATTCAAATCTGGCCTCAGACACTTTCTAGCTACGTGACCCTAGGCAAGTCACTTAACTTTTATTTGACTCAGTTCCTCGTCTGTAAAAGGTTAAGAATTGGGAGAAGGACACGGGAAACTACTCCACTATCTTTGCCAAGAAAACCTCATGGACTTAGAGTTGATTATAACTGAATGACACAACAACAACAAAGCAGATGAACTTTAAATTTCTATATTCAGCCCTCATCTCTCTCCTGTGCTCATGAAAAACTCCTATAACAACTGCCTCCTGAATGTTTCTGTTGGGATATACTATAGATAGCTCAAACTCAATATGTCCAAAATAGGACAAAATCTCTCCTGTTAAACCTGTACTTACTCTAAAATTTTCCATTTCCTTCTAGTTAGTTTTGAAACTTTGAGGATCAAACTTAATTCTTCCTCTTTCTCATCTCTATTCCATATCGAACAAATTTCCATACTTTGTCAATCCAGGACATCTCTTGAGTCTGTTTCCTGATTTCTACTCACACGGTCATCATGCTAATCCTCACACTGCTCACCTACATTATTGTGACAGTCTTCTAATTGAATTCTCTCCTGCCATTTATCTTTCTCCCCAGTCACTCCTGTACACAGATGCTGAAACAATCTTCTTAAAACTCATGCTACCCATGTTACTCTCCAGCTCCAGAATTTTCAGGAACTCTTCATTGTCTCTAAAACCAAACACAAATTACTCAACCAAGCATTCAGTAACTTTCACAGCCTGGTTCTAGTCTCCCTTTCCAGACTCATTTCACATTGCTCCCCTTGCCATCTTCTCTGTTCTGGACACACTAGTTTACTTGTAGTTACCTAGTTTGGCATTCCACCTTTTGTCTCCATGCTTTTGTCTTTCTCAGTTTCCTCAACTAAAAACGAGAATAATAATAACATTTATCACCCAAGGTTGTCATAAGGACCAAATGAAATAATATTTGTAAAGTGCTTAGCACAGCATAGGGTACACTCAATAAGTGTTTGTTTCCTGATCACCCTTGTCATTAGTGTTCTCTCTTTCCTCAAGTTGTGTTGCCAAATCTGCTGGTAAAATGGAGGCTTTTCTCAGGCAGGGAATTTTTGTCTTCTCTTGTCTTATATTACCAGTGGTTAGTACAGTGCCTTCCATATCTTTTTGGGGGAGGAATTAGATTGCACTTGGGGTTTGGACCCATGATTTCATCCATATGGAAAACTTTCAGTATGGAAACTCCTTCCACCGATGAATATAGGCAAGTCATCTATATTTTAGGTCATCGGGGTCACCTGGGTTCAGTGAGAGGGTGAGTGACAGTGAGTATATATCAGAAGCAGGAACTGAAATTGTGTCTTTCTTACTTCAAGGTCAGGCCTCCATTACATACCTTTCATCTTGGCAGTAGTAGGAATTTAATACATACTCACTAACTTGAATAAAACTAGCTCCATTTGGTGTTACTGATTACATGCTAAGTGTATAGAACAATTCACCACCTTTTCTTTCACAAATTCCCAGGAGCTGCCTTACGCAGCTTTTGTTAACTGTCCAACTGTGTAATAGTCTTGGATATAATCCATACTCCCTTACTCAACTGTCAAATTAAAATTTTGAAAGCACACATTATTCTGCTGATCAAGGATCTCCAGTGACTCCCAACTATTTCTGGGATAAAATTCAAATTCTTTTTTTTTTTTTAGTATTTTAAAATTCTTTCCAAGTTCTTGCTTCTACCTGATTATACATGTGCTCTATATTCTAGCCAAAAGAGACCAGGCATATTGATCTCCTTGTTGCTTGCTCTATGTGGCATTTCATCACCTGCCTCCATGATTTTGGACAAGTGTGCTCCATGCCTGAAACCTGGTGAATGCTATTGTAGAAGTAGATACAAGTAGTAGATACAAAGCCTGAACTATGGTGGTGTCCATGGGAGTAGAGAAAAAAGAATAAGATAGGATCTCATGGAGAGAAAAATGCCAGGATTAGACATGCATTGTATGTGCTCCAAGTTTGGGATGTTATTTCAGAGTGCCTCTTTAGTGTATTATTTTCCTCATTCTACAGATGAGAAAACTGAAGCTCATTGAGGCTAAGTGGTAAGACATTCCATGTTCAGTGCTCTTTAAACCACAGGTTACTTTCCTAAGTTAAATAGATTACCACAAGACCAGGCACTTTCTTGAGAGTGCAAGGCTACTGTGTCAAAAGTTGACTATATTCCCAGATTTCCAAGCCTATGCCCTCTCCATAGCCCCACACTAAATTTACAGATTAATAGCCCCACTTCAAATTGAAAGAAAACAAACCACTCACAGGGTATAATCAGCTCTGTCCTGGACCATCTATTCAACCTGTCCAAGCAGGAATTCCTGGGCAGCCATCTACACACAACAGGCCATTGCCACGGAGATCTGCTGCTTAGAGCACAGAGGGTGGAACAGCCAGAGGGGTTGGAGGAGAGAAGCAGAGGGTGGAGCAGCTAGAGGAGGGGGTGGAGGAGAGAACCAAAGGTTTTTTTCCCCAGAGTCCTGGATTCAATAGGGGTATAAAAGCCAAGATTCAATAATGAGGTCAGTAGTTGTAAGGGCAAAACTAGGCTGCTTGGAGAGCTCTTCTGGTTTTAACACAAACAGCATAACTTCCCTGTCTGTGCTCACAACTCAATCAGAAATGAAAATCGATCTTGAACAACAGAGACTCTGGACTGAATTCAATAACATTTCCATTGTAGGCTAGTAAGATGTTCTATAGAGTCTCAGGACAAGTTCTGGGTGAGAAAATAGATGATTTTAACAGCCTTTGCTCATATTTGTAAGCTCACTGTATCTGATCCAAGATGCATAATGTTCTCCTGCTGCTTGGGTGATATCTTGTACTTTAAAACTTTCATGAAATATTCCTGCCATTTACCCTGACCAAGACTCACCACCTTCCATGGTGTTCCAGTTCCTTAGAACCGTGCCATCATAGGCTATAGGGCTCTAGAGATGGAAATAAAACTGAAAATCTCTTCTTTTAATGAGGTAACTACGATCTAGAAAAGAAGGTGAAGTAACTTGAACAAAGCCTCCTAGCTAGACAGTAGCCCAGCACTGCTGATTTCTGTTCCTGTGTACTCCCTCCAATGGTGTATTACTGTTATGATGGTAAGTTTTATCTTGTCCAGTGACTGTATAATGTGATGGGAGATTTTCTGGAGACAATACCTGAACCCAAGGGAGTAACTATGAGGTTGGATGTTTTAGTCACTGAGAAATGTGGGCCTTGAGAATGCCATGGGCCTATTTGAATGCCATGGCATAGCTGATTGCCATCTGTGATTGAATGACTTTTCATGTGCTGGCTGTGGTGTGTACTGTTGGGAAGCAGCATAGGAAAAGAGATGAAGTCCTTGTCAACCCAATTACATTATGACTCTGGAACTGGGAAGAACTCAAGAACCAGGAGGGAAGAAGATCACCATGAAGGGTATGGGAAACTTACTTGAACCAGTTAGCATCCAAAAATAAGATCCTTATAATCTTTAATTATGAGCCATAAGGTTCATCTTGTATGTTTTCAGTCAAAGAACAAGGTTTCAACCTTATCTCTGCTCCCACTATCTAGTTTCTGCTTCTGTTCCTCATGTCTTACCATTCCTCACATATTTGCAAGTTTAAATCCTAAGGATTTCCTCAAGTTTGGGTGAGGTGGAGAGGCCATTAGGGCAGGTAGGTGGCACAGTGGATAGAATGTTGGCTCTGGGGTCAGGAAGCCTCTCTTCCTGGGTTCAAATTCAGTGTCAAACACTTAATAGCTGTGTGGCTTTGGTCAAGTCACTTAATCCTTTTTTTTTTTTTAAAGTGTCTCAGTCCTTTATTGCCTCTATCCCTGTGTGCCCTGACCCCCCCCCCCCCCTGACAAGCCCTGAGGCTCTGGAGCAACCAGCTTACATCCCTTTTCTTTACCCCTTCCCCCTACAACAAAGGTGCTAGTTCCTCCCCTCCCCAAGCCCAAGGGAGGGGCCATAGGCAGAGTTCCAGCCTCTTCTTTCAGCCCTGAGATAGTATAAACTGGAGAACAGATAGGACCTGATGGATGGAGGGGAAAAGCCTGAT